>RJWH01005191.1:0-83381 GCA_004363575.1 Solenodon paradoxus | reverse complement strand
AAGGAGGATGCAGGCAGGAATGAACTAGTAGGCAAGCAGGAAGTGAGAGGAGGGAGCATTTTATTTCAGCTGTTCCCTTTGGTTGCTCCTCCCCAGTCCCCACCACCTACCCCAGGCCTGGGATGTGAACCCGGGTCCTTGGAATGGACACGAACGGCGCTCCTCCAGAGGCAGCTGATCTAACCACTACTCCACCAGGGTGTGCTGGGACTTGCTTTCAATAGCTTGAGCTTGGGGTTGGCCACTCTGTGCATAGGCTCAGACTAACTTGTTGGGGACTTCAGGGACATGTGACCTAGTCGTCAGTTTCCTCAGTCACAGCCTGGCCCCCACTGACCACAGATACCTCCAAGGGCCCAGCCAAGACCAGCAGACCTCCCGAGTGAGCTGCACCCATGGTGCCAAGCCATGGAGTCATCAGCCACACTGTGGGTTTAAAATGCTACCTCCTGGGTGGTTTGCAACGCAGCTATAAGTCAATGATCAAACCATCTTGCGGTGTCTGTGGCTGTACCATCATTTTGTAGCTGAGAAATCTCACAGCTACTCCAGGTCTTCCTGACTCCAAATTTATGTCCTTCACCACCAGCCACATGGTGCTGACTCTCTTCTGGCCAGAAGTGGGTCATGGGGTCCTTGTTGGGAGCCTGGCATTGGGGCGGGGTGCTCTGCCTTCTGTCACTCCCAGAGGGGCTGGGTGCGTAGGGGCACAGCTCAGAGGAGGATCTTCTTAGAAAAATCAGATCCATTCCTTGGGGGGAAAAACTGACATTTATTGGGGACCAGGATGTGCTGCGATTCTTGCCTTGCAATAATCAGGCTGCCTATGTACCACTTTAAGTGGGATGGTACCATCTACTTTCATATTTCCTGATCATCAGTTCTGTCCTCTTTTTAATAAATCTGGGCCGTCTGTACCATGGGGCCAAAGGGACAGTCGAGTTGCCCCAGACCCAGTCTGTTGAGGGGGCCCAAACGCTTAGCAATAATTCGTTTAGTTCTTCAAACAACCCGCTGTTAGGTACTTGGCTGCTTTGCAGACGAGGAAACGGAGGCACGGAAAGCGCAGGAACCTGCCCACGGTCGCCTAGTGGGAACGGAAAAGGACCCACGCGAGCCCTGGGCTCCCGCGGCGGCCCCGCGTGAATCGGCCATGCCAGCAGGGAGGGCGCGTCCCAGCCTCCCGCCACCGGAACTTGGGGTCAGAGGCCTGGCTGCCTTGCTCACTGGATCTTGTTCATGTAGGTGTCCCCAGGGTCTGGTCCGGGACACAGCTCAGCGACACTTCTCCAAAGAAAGACTGAAAGCAGACGGTCAGCTTGCTCCTGGGGACCCCGGGGACCCCGGCACCGGGCACAGCTCGGGGCCCTGTGGGGGAGGGGCTGGAAATCCGGATTCTGGGTTCACTCGCCCGAAGCCCTTCCCAACATTACCCGGCACTTGTACTCACTTGGAGTCTCTCCAGAGGCTCACCCTCAGGGCTCAGGCAGCTGCGTGTGAACCAGGTGAGTCCAGGAATCGGGGTTTGCCGCCTGGAGCCGGGGGGCAACCAAAATAAATAAATAAAAAAAAATGGAACTGATTCTTCCTGCCCTTCCTTCCCTCCTTCCTCTTAAAAAGAATAAATAGGCATGTCCCGGCAGCCTAGCGGATAAGGCCACCAGACGCAGTCCACAGACATCCCAAGGACCCAGGTTCGAGACCTGGGACTGGGGAGTAACCAAGATGAACAACTGATAGTTTCTTCCTCCTCTCTCTCCCTGCCTGCCTGTCTGCTCGCCCTTGTTCCTGCCTGCACCTTTCCTTTTAAAAAAGAAGAAACAATGTTTTCAAAAAGAAATCTACCCAAAGATTTCAGCTCTATTCTCCTCACACTGCACAAAGTGAGGTTCAGGGAGATGGCACAGGTCATGATGTCGATATTCATCCTTCAAGACCTGGAAATTGTGGCGAGGACGCCCCATGCTGCACACCAGCTCCCCCATCCGACTCTGCAGTCTCCATCTGCCGTCAGCTGGCCCCAGGGAGATCCCTGTGGCCGGTGAGGACACCCGTGTCCTTGGTGCTGGCACAGAGCGGTCACACAACGTGGCTCAGAGGAAATCTCATCTGAGCTGTGTCCCCATCTGAAATGTGCCATCAGGGACCGAGATCTGGGTGTTCGGCACTGCCCTCCTGGTTTGCTTTTCTGTGTCCAAGAGGAATGGTTTCTACCACCTGCCATTTCTTCACACACCCTCCAATGTGGGCACACGAGATCGGGGTGCAGGGAGCCCCCCAGTTTTTCAGCGCTCTGTTGCATGTCAGCTCCAGCACCTGCCCAGGAGCCCCCCTGGCTACCCAGAGAAGGGGCGGCTGGCGGTGCCGAGGGAGCGCACCGCCCGAAGGTCATGACTGGCAGGACAGGGGCATATGTGCCCCAGGAGCTCCGCGCTGGGAAGATGACTCAGGCTCTGGCTCCGCACTGGCTTCCTGGGTCAAGTCCCTCGGACAAAGTCACTCCCGTCCTCCCTGTCAAAGCTCCCACCTCTCTGGCCTCTTTCTGGAGCCAGTAGGGGTGTGTCCAGCCCTCTCACCTTCCTTAGGCATTCATCCCCCCGCCCCCAGCTCTGGCACCAGCCACCTCCCTCTATCTCCTGGATGCGTGTGGGCTCTGACATGGCTTCCGTCGCAAAAGAGAAGTCCCTTCACACTACTCGCCCACAGGTAATCAGTAAAAGCTGTGAATGCATGTTAGCAGGTTAAAAACGCCACACCAGTGTCATGCAGCTCTTATTTATAATGAGTGTCAATGTGACGCAGTGTCATGGCCTTCTTGACAGCAGCTCCTCGCCTGCAGATTTGTGTTGTGTCTCCTGCAATCCTGTCTATCCTGTCACACTCAGCAGTCTTGACTTTGTAGAAAATGCGATGGTTCACTTTCTCCCGGCCTCCATTTGAATCACAATAGATTCTGAGTGAACTCTTTCAAAAACCAGAAATGCCTCTTGTGACACAATGTTTCCCATCTGAAGTAAAGGAGAGAGAATGTTGCCTTGTACTTGGGAACAGTTCCATTTCTGTCTAGTAGCTTATGGCCCCGGGATTCCACCTCCCAAGCCTTTCTCCTCTGATCTCCACTGTGGGGTGGGAGCGGGGGCGATGGAAAATGAGGGTTATCTCAGCCTCAAGACAGTCCCGCTGGGTGGCATCTTTCATACAAATTGTCTTTTTTTTTTAATTGTGGTAAGATCCACATACCACAAAATTTAGTATCAAAACCACTTTAAAGTGTATAACCCTTTGGTATTAAGTCGATTCATGACGCCGCATGTCTGTGATATACTTGATTACAAGTGATACACAGGCATTTATTATAAAACATATAATTGGAAACACAGTGGAAGTCCAAAGAAGACAGTATTATTCACTCCCACTCAGAACTGATCAGCTGATTGACTTTTTTATTTATATCCTCATCCATAATTTTAGAAATAAAATAATTGGGTTCTTACTATGTACTTGCTGTGTGATCGAGCTTTTCTCCCATCTGAATACCGTGACTGCTATCAGTTTTAGGAGACACATCACCAGGTTTCTTTCTCATGTAGTAAAATATATATATAGCATAAAGGTTTACTCTGTTAATACATTTTTTGTTATTGGGTTGCTGTTTGTTTTTTTTTTTAAAGAAAGGCGCAGGCAGGAATGAAGGCAAGTGTGTAGGCAGGAGGAGAGGAGGAGGAAGTATTTGACTGTATATTTGTTAGCTGTCCACACGGGCTGCTGCCCGCCCTGCAAGCTGGGACTCGAACCAGGAGTATGTGGTCTTCTCCTTTGGAGGCGACTGACCTAACCACTACTCCACCAGGACGCACCTATTTAAACCCTTTGTAAGCACACAGTTCAGAGACATTAAATACATTCACACTCTCATGCAAACATTGCCACTATCCAGCTCCCAAACTTTTTATCATCCCAGACAAACTCCCAGCCCATTAGACACCAGCTCCCCCTTCCCCTCCCCAGGCCAGGGTAAGTCGAAGTCGTCTTTAACTTTGGAAAACATTCCTTACAAGGACAAGGAAGTTTTCTGCTCCATCAGCGCAGATAATTGAGAATGTGTCTTAAGCACAAAGACGCACCGCTTTTTATTCATTTCAGAAAGTTCCACAAACAATCCCGAACCCAACTCAGTGGGATGCTTTGGGGCAAAAGAATCAGTAGTGTCTTTCTCAAAGACACTAACTTTCCCTCCTCATTACCACCACGGGGGAAGACAAAGGGGAAAACACGGCTGGCTCCCTGTTCTCCCTGAATGTCCTCCATCCTGACGCTGAACTAATTGCTTTCGGTGCTTTAAACAAAAATAGAGCTTAGAAAAAGCTGAGTTAGGAAGCGTGCCCGCGGTGGTTTTACATTGCAGGTCCTGATTAAGCCATGACATGCACTTAGAGTAATTGGGACTGAGTGGCTGTGATTACATAGTAATAATCTCAGCCAAGGTGCGGACAACAAGGACGGTGCCCGGGTTTAAGGGGCACGGTGAAGCAGGTCCTTGAATAGCAGTGCTTTGTTATAATGTCGATGAGAGAAAATTCCCAACTGACATTGATCAAAATGACATAATTCAAGTGACTCTTTCATCCTAGTCATTTACAGTCAGTTTCCAAGAACCAATGGACGATACTAGGTGCAGGCTTGCTGGACACCTGGGATGAACAGGAGTATGAAAGGTTGGAGGGCCAGGACCTGGGGTGTGAATTAGAGGCTCTCCTTCTAGGAACAAGTTGGTCCCAGTAGGCTAAGAGCTCAGCAAAATCAACAGACTCGAGTTCTGTCCTTCATTCACCTAACATTTATCAAACTCCGACTCCCTGCAAGGCGCTCGGTTATCGTGTGAACATTCTAGACAAAGTCTCCTGGGGTAGCCGGGAGATGGACAAACAGCTACATCAAATCCTGGCAGATTGGCATAAGCCCAGCACAGGAGAGAAATGTAGGGTTAGGAAGAGAGACCGGAAGCACAGGCTTCACAGTTCTCAAGGTGACTTTTTGGAAGAGGTGGCATTTAAGTGGTATTAGGAACAATGAGTAGGACTTAGCCTGGCGCTAAGGTGGGGAAGAGAAGGCGAGAGGGAGGAAGAACATTCTAGAAGCAGGGATCTCCCAAAGCCAAGAGCAAGGCCTGTGCCCTAGTGGGGAAGGCGTGGTGGCTGCAGAGGTGGTGGGAGGCTGGCGCCAGCCAGGTTGCAAAGGTCATTATTCTCAATTGTCAGCCAGGTTAAGACATTTGGATTTTATTCTCAGCCCGATGGGAAGCCCTTGGGGGATTTTTTCTCTGTTTGTTAATAAAGTCTTCATTTTAGAGAAAAGTTGCAAGGACAAGAAAAGAGTTCCCAGTATCTCACACCCAGTTTGTTTTGTTTTAAACATCTTCCTTGAATGTAGTATGTTTTTCACAGCTATGTCTACATGTGGTCAGGAACTAACGCTCATGCTTTATCAGATTTCCTAAGTTTTTACCCCACGTCCTTTTCCCATCCAAGGTTCCACAGCGCTTCTAGACATCAGGTCCCCTGAGTCTCCCCTTGGTTTCCCCGCTTTCTTGTTTTGTATGACCTTGACAGTCTGGAGGCGTCCTGCTCCGGTAGGCACACTGTCCTTCCTTTCACGTCAGTCTGACCTTCTCATGGGGTGCTGGGCGACTCCACTGGAATTATGGGAGACTTTTCTATCCTTCCCCATCTAGTCACATCGGCACAGACTCACAGATACTTTGCATCTCAGTTGTACTGCAATTCTGTGTTTTTGATTCTGTTGCTGAAATCCTCCCGGCTCTGGTTCTCAGGAGCTTTCTCTTGGTTCCTGAGTCCCTGATGCCCCATCGTTTTGTGTCTCCAGCCCCTTCCTTACCAGAGGAGATGCTCCGGGTCCATCTTGAGTTCCCAGGCCAGTCCTGGATCCACCACTTCCCCGGGGACATACTGCTTCCTTACTACCTTTATTCATGACCACGGGCTGGGCAGGGTCTTCAGAGGGCTTCAAACACAAGGTGGCATGACCCGATTTCCCTTTTAAGTCCCCCTATAGAGAGGCTGCATCAGCGAGAGGTCAAGAGGACGCAGAGCTGCCCATTCGAAGGACAGGAGTCTTCCCAGTGAGGGGTGTGGGGACCCACTTGGACCCTGAGAGTGAACATAAAGATGATTTTACACTAAGGGCATTTGAGAGTCAACAGATGCAGAAAGAAGCCTTCTCAGAACGTCCCTTATCTCATGAAAAGCAGGCACTTCGGGGAATGAAACCCTCATAAATTTCCTTCTCTGGGAGAGTTCCGCGGCCATGAAAAAGATGGAAAAGATGGCTCACACCTGCATAAACAAACATTATCACAAATTTTCTTATCTCCTGTTTGTTCCCTTAGAAACCCATTTGTTCTTGCCGTTGAAGTCTCTTCTTTTTCCTCTCATTCCCAAACTTCGGCCATCTCATGAGTTACTTTTTTGAGCTCCCCGATACATAGAAATAAATTTGGGGTTCTTGGGTTTTTCTCCCCTCCTGTCGATCGCTCTTCTGTCAGCTTACTTTGCACGCTCTCAGGAACGGTTATTCCACCCTGACAGAAGCGATGGCCTGGCCTGCACAAGGAACAACTAGAGATGCATCCTTGCTCAATTGATAGACACCGCCCAGGCCACACCCTCGCCCCTAATCCCTTCAGTCTTTCCCTTCACTTACCTGGAGTCAATTTCTGTTGCTTGTAGCCAGGAAAACGAACCCATAGATTTTAACGATATTTATCCTTGACCCCCTACGAACTCCTACAAGATTAGGTTTCCTGGCTCTGGCTGATTTCACCTTCCTGACTGGCGCACAGAGCCGGGAGCCCGGAGCCCGGAGCCCGGAGCCCGGAGCCCGGTGGGTGCACCAGCCTTGGGAAACGCTCACTGAGCTGCGTTTGTGCCGGGCGGGTGTGAGCCAGTCAGCTGCTCAGTGGAGCGCCATCAACAGGGCTGCAGGGGCACCTGGGTAACCCACTTAAGAAAATAAACTGTTGGCAATCTCTTTCCCCACAATCATTTGCATGGAAACAATTAGTGCGCTAATTAAAATGGAGTCTTATCTGTTCATTAAAGTAAGCCCAGCAGGACCTCCAGTTGGCAGGATTTTGTTGGCAGAAAGTTGAGGTTCTCTGGTAGTAGGGAAGAAACCGTTTTCCTTCTTCATCAAGTGTTTAATAACTCCGGTGGACTGCTGTACGTGGCTGCTGTACGTGGCTGCTGTACGTGGCTGCTGTACGTGGCTGACCCCAGTTCAGTGGCCTAGCATGAGCAGATTGGCAGATACCCGTGGACTGATTGATACCCAGCTCCCGACTCCCGAAAGTCAGCAAACTTCTCCGGGTGGGCTTGGCTGACGTGTGCCCCACTTCACACAGGAGGAGTTTGTTGTTCAAGTTAATAGTATAAAAAAGATTTCAGCAGGGAATGTTTAACCTACTTTAGAGAACACTGTTTTCAAGCAATTAGTACTATTTGCACACAATGAATGAGCTAATTGCAGATAAGCCTTATTTCTGCTTTGAAGAGGGATCCAGCAGGCCAGCTACTTAGCAACACTTTGCCAGTGGTGAGCGAGTATCACCACATGTTCTTGAAAGGAATAATGTCACCATTTATGGAAAGCAATCCCCTCTATTCAGATTTCTGAGTAATTCTCACTAATTCTCACTAGGCCTTAATGTGGGCATCTATAAAATGGGGGTAATGCCTACCTCATAGGGTTGTTGTGAGGAGTTAATGAGTGCATTTACGTCCATAAATGGGAGCTAAATGCACTCTGGCCTCCCCCCAAATTTGGTTGAATGAGGAGACAGATTTTGGGCTCAGCTGCTGATGAGAATGACCATGCAGCCTGCTGACGCTTAACTCAGCAGACAGTGTGTTCATGGAATACAAACATTACTGGCCTTTGATCTGGCTTCTTTACTAACGAGCTGAGCAGCTTGGCGACCAAACCTTTCTCCTTCTGTCAAATGAACTGGGTGAGTGTGATTTTAAACTATAAAAATATATAGAAATTTGTTTGCTTATATTCCTTTTATTTATTTTTTATTGTAGGTATTATTCTACATGTTAAAATAATTTCCTGTGCATAGGTTCCCCATTTCTTAGATATATGTCAACACACCCTGCCCTCCACCACGTCACCAAGTGCTCTTCCTCACTGTCCAATGGGCTCCATCACCATTTGCCCCCACCCACCCCATTCCCTTTTGGTCACCTCAATTCCATTGCAAATGTTTCAGGGTTGGTTACGTTTCCACTCTTCCTTTGTTTTATCTATTCACATTCCACCTATGAGTGATAGATACCTATCTGGTATCTGTTTTCTTTTGACTTGTTTCACTTAGCAGAATCCCCTCTAGATCCATCCATGTTGATTCAGATGACAGGGTTTCATCTCTTCTCAGGGCTGTGTAGTATCCACTGCGTATATGCACCACATCTTCTTCATCCATCATCTGACGTGGGCACTTAGGTGGTTTACAGTTCTTAGCTATTGTGAATAGGGCTGCAATAAACATGGAGGTGCATACATCTTGGGTGGGTGCCTTTGTATCTTTTGGGTAGATGCCTAGAAGTGGAATAACGGGATCATCTGGGATTTCCATCTTCAGTTTTTTTGAGGAATCTCCAAACTTCTCCACAGGGGTTGCACCAATTTGCACTCCCACCAACAGTGCAAAAGTGTTCCCTTTTCTCCACATCTTCACCAGCATTTGTTGTTTCCAGACTTTTGGATGATAGCCAGTCTTTCAGGTGTAAGGTGACATCTCATTGTTATTTTAATTTGCATTTCCCCGATGGCCAGCTGAGTAGGAACATAATCTCACCTGCCTATTGGCCATCTGTATGTCCTCTTCAGAAAAGTGTCTCTCCAATTCCGCCTCCCATTTTTTTATTGGACTGCCTGTTCTTCAGTTGTTGAGTTGTATGAGTTCTCTGCATATTTTAGATATTAAACCTTTTTCAGAAATATCGAATGCAATTATCTTCTCCCAGTTAGTAGGTTTCCTTTTGGCTTTGGTGATGTTTTCTTTTGTTGTGAAAAGCAGCTTAGTGTGATGTAGTGCTAGTTGTTTATTTTCCTTTTTGTTTCCCTTGATGGTAGAGTTGAGTCCTCAGAGGCTTCTCTACGACTTATGTCATGGAAAGTCTTTCCAATGTTGTTTTCTAAGAGCTTTATGGTTTCTGGAATTGTCCAAGTCTGTAATCTATTTTCAGTTAATTTTTGTGACTGGTGTTAGAGAATGGTATAGCTTCATTCTTTTGCATGCAGCTGTCTGGTTTTCCCAACACCATTTGTTGAAGAGACTTTCCTTTTTCCATCGAATTCTTTTGGCTCCGTTGTCATAGATTAATGTGTATGTGAGTGGGTCAATTTCTGGTGATTCAGTTCTGTTCCACTGATCTGTGCCTCTTATTATTTCAGTATCATCCGTTTTGATCACTATAGATTTGAAGTGTAGTTCAAAGTCTGAAAGTGTAATCCTTCCAGAATCCTTCTTTTTTCTAATGATTGCTTTGGCTATTTGGGGTCTTTTGTTATTCCATACAAATTTTAAGATTTTTTTTTCTGTTTCCTGGAAATAAGCCCATGGAATTTTAATGGGAATTTCATTAAACATATATTGCCTTGGGTAAGATGGCCATTTTAATGATATTGATTCTTCCCAGCCACGAGCAGGGGATGTCTTTCCATTTCTTTGTGTCCTCCTCTGTTTCTTTTAAGAAAGACTTGTAGTTTTCATTGTATAGCTCTTTTACTTCCTTTTCTAGGTATATGCCCAGGTATTCATTAGTTTAACTTCTATTTTAAATGGTGCGATTTTTGTGATTTTGTTTTCTTCTAGCGAGTTGTTTGTGTATAAAAATACAACAGATTTTTGTGCATTGATTTTGCAGCCTGTCATTTTACTGTATTCATTGATGAGTTCTAGAAGTTTTTTGATAGAATTTTTGGGTTTTTCAATATTTATAACCATGTCATCTGCAAATAATGATAGTTTTATTTCCTCCTTTCCAATTTGGATTCCTTTTATTTCCTTTTCTTGCCTAATTGCTCTGGCTAAGACCTCCAGCACAATACTAAATAGCAGTGGTGAGAGTGGACAACCTTGCCTTGTTCTTGACCTAAGAGGACATGCTTTCAATTTTTTGCCATTGACTATGATGTTGGCTGTGGGTTTTCCATATATGGCCTTTATTATACTGAGGTATGAACCTTCTATTCCCAATTTATGGAGAGATTTTAATCACAAATGGGTGCTGAATCTTGTAAAAAGTTTTCTCTTCATCTATTGATATGATCATGTGATTTTTCTCTTTACTCTTGTTGATATGGTGTATGACATTAATAGATTTATGTATGTTGAACCATCCTTGATTCCCTGGGATGAAGTCCATTTGGTCATGATGGATGATCTTTTTGATGCATTGTTGAATTCAATTTGCTAAAATTTTGCTGAGAATTTTTGCATCTGTGTTCATTAAAGATATTGGTCTGTAATTTTCTTTCTCGGTGACATCTCTGTCGACTTTTGGTATTAGTGTAATGTTAGCCTCATAAAAAGTATTTGGGAGAGTTCCCTGTTCTTAAACATTTTGGAAGAACTTGAGAAGAATAGGTATTAATTCTTCTCTGAAAGTTTGGTGAAACTCAATGGGGCAGCCATCTGGTCCTGGGCTTTTATTTTTGGGGAGGCTCTTGATTGCTTCTTCAATTTCTTTGCTTGTGATTGTTCTGCTCAAGTTTTCTAATTCTTCTGGGTTCAGTCTTGGTGGACCATGATTTTCTAGAAATCTGTCCATGTCCTCAAGATCGTTTATTCTGGTGGCACAGAATTGTTCATAGTAGTCCCTTATGATGTTTTTAATTTCTGTGGTATCTGTTGCAACTTCTTCCTTTTCATTTCATGGCTCTAGTTATGAGGGTTTTCTCCCTTTTTCTTTGTGAGTCTAGCCAATGGCTTATCAATTTCGTTTATTTTTTCAAAGAACCAACTTTTGGTTTCATTGATCTTCTGGACTGTCTTTTTGTTTTCTATTTCATTTATTTCTGCTCGAATTTTGACTATTTACTTTCTTCTGCTGATTTTTGGCTTCAATTATTCTTCTTTCTCTAGTTGTTTTAAATGTAGAGTTAAGTTGTTTATTTGCAATTTTTCTTGTTTCTTGAGGTGGGCCTGGATTTCAGTGAACTTTCCCCTTAGTACTGTTTGCTGCCTCCCATAAATTCTGGTAGCTCGTGTCCGCATTCTCATTTGTCTCTAAGTATTTTTTAAGTTCCTCTTTGAATTCCTCTTTTACCCACGATTCCTTCAGGAGCATATTGTTTGGTCTTCCAGCTTTCTTTTTGTGGTTAATTTCCAGTTTTAGGCCATTGTGGTCAGAGAGCTGCTTGGTATGACTTCAGTCTTTGTAAATTTGTTGAGAGATGTTTAATGTCCCAGCATATGATCTATCCTTGAGAATGTCCCGTGGGCGCTTGAGAAGAAAGTGAAATCTGTAGTCATTGGGTGATTGGTATATGTCTATTAGACCTATCTGTTCCAGATGGTCATGTAAAGTGGCTTATTCCCTGTTAATTTTCTTCCTGGTTGATCTGTCCAGTGTTATAAGTGGGGTGTTGGAGTCCCCCACTATTATTGTGCTGCTGTCAGTGTCTCTCTTCAGGTCTGATAAGACTGCTTGATATATTTTGATGCTCCTTCATTGGGTGCATATTGTTAATAAGCATTATGTTTTCCTGCTGGACTGATCCTTTAATCGTTATATCATGTCCACGTCTGTCTTTTGTTATGCTCTTTAGATGGAAGTCTGTTTTAACTGATATGAGTATAGCTGTTCTTGCTCTTTTGAGGTTGCCATTCCACTCTAGGATTATCTTCCTGCCATTGACTTTGAGTCTTTGTTTATCTTTTGGAAGAAGGTGGGTTTCCTGAATTCATCAGAAGGTTGTGTTATGCTTTTTAATCAATTCAGCTGCTCTGCGTCGTTTGACTGGTGAATTCAATCCATTAACATTTAGGATGATTATTGATATATGGCTTCTTAGTGTCATTTTATAATTTGTATTTTGTATGTTGCTCCAGATGATGACTTTGTTCTCTTTCTCTTTTTAGGTCGATGGTGCAGTTATGTTTTGACTGATTTCACCTTTTGTTTTCTTCTTCGCTTTCTCCCTGGGGATGTATTTTGAGGTTACCCTAAAGTTAGCATTCATAGTTTTATGTTTACTACATAATTTTAATTGAAAGCATATTAGTCTTTCACTTATTTTAATTATCCACATTTTTGTTCTCTTCTCTTCTTCCCCCCTTTTAATATTTGCTGTCTTACTGTTTTTCTGTGTGGTTTCTTTACGTTTTATAGAGCATCCTTTAATATTTTTTGCAAAGCTGGCTTTGTGGTGATGAACTCCTTTAACTTTTGCTTGTCAGAAAAGGTTTTCTATCATTTCTTCAGTTCTGAATGATAATCTTGCTGGGTATAGTATCTTAGGTTGAAAATCTTTTTTCTTTTAGTACTTTGAATATATTATGCCTTTTCCTTCTGGCCTTTAGAGTTTCATTTGAGGAATCCACTGACAATCTTATTGGAGTTCCTCTGTAGGTGACACATTTTTCTCTGGCTGCTTTTAATAGTCTTTATCTTCTATTTTTGACATTTTTATGACAATGTGTCTAAGTGTATTTCTGTTTGGGTTTCTTTTATTAGGAACTCTTTGAGTTTCCTGGATCTGGAGGCTTGCTTCATTCTTCAAATTGGGGACGTTCTCATCTATTATTTCTTCAAATATGGTTTCTGCCCCATTTTCTCTCTCTTCCTCTGGGACCTTTTGATATTATCCCAGAGGTCTCAAATGCTGTCTTCGAGTCTTTGAATTTTTTTATTTCTTTGCTGATTTACTTGATTGAGTTCCTCTGTTCTTTCTTCCATATCACTGATTCTATTGGAAGCTTCATCCATACTATTGTTGAGCCCCTCATTTGAGTTCTTTAATTCAGCCATCGTGTCTCTTATCTGTTTGTGGTCTTGTTTCAATTCTTCTCTTTGCTTCCTGACATTCTCATTTACTGCCTCTACTGATTTCTGGATTCCCATGAGTATGTTAATCACTGTTACCCTAAATTCCTCTTCAGGTAATTTACATATGTCTGCTGTATTCACATTTTCCCCTGGGTTTCTGGATCCATCATTTCACGTATATTTCTCTGTTCCTTTGCTCTATCCAGAATCCTGTTTATATTTCTGAGCATTGAGTTTCCCTGATGTTGTGTAGGTTTGACTCGCCCAGGGTTGGTAATCAGGCTGCAGTTTCACCTCTATCCACAAAGTGGCACTAGCGGGCAATGCTGAGGCTTTGGGACTGCCTTCTCGCTGTAATCTAGGGCGTGGGGCATTCGATGGGCGGGATTCCCGGTGGGTGGATGTGTGGTGGGCAGGATTTTCGCTCAGTGGACCCCAGGCTCTGGCGTGAAATGGTTGTTGGAGGGGTTTGATTTGGCTGATTTCTGGTTATGGCTGTACCCAGTGCAATTTCACCGTGCGGGCTCCAGCTCAGCTCCCAGTGCGCTGGCTCTCCTTTCACCGCCTCCCAAGTTCACCCTCCTGGCTCCACATCTCAGCCCCACTGGGCCAGCCTCTCACTGCCTTCGCAGCTGGTCCCGAAACCCCTAGCCTCTGCCCACCACACATTCGGAGACTCCCAAGCTCCGTCCCAAATCCAAATCAGTGGCTCAGCTGAGAACCGTGCCGGGTGCCCTCACCCACCATTAGTCGTCAGCTGATCCATCTCCAGCTGAGTGCCGGTTGTCTCTTGGTGTTTGTCTCAGGAAAATAGGTGATTTGGGTTTTTTTCGGTGTCTGTGGGGAATGTCCAGAAAATGTGTCCTATTGAGTCACCATCTGGAAGTTGAACCTATGTTTGCTTATGTTATATTGAGGAGGAAAAACTTTTCCTCTACCCTCTTAGGATCAGTATCTGGAGGCCTGCAAATTAAACTATCCAAAGCAAGATTAATTGCGTGCTGTGGTGGGGTAGTGGTTAGGCCTGCTGCCTCCAACCGAATGCTGTTCACATACATCCCAAGGACCTGGGTTCACATCTCAGGGCTATGGAAACAGCCAAGATGCACAACTAAAATAAATATTAAATTAAAATGTTTCTTCCTGCTCTTCTTCCTGCTTGCTTGCTTACCAGCCTTTGTTCCTGCCAGCACCTTTACTTAAAAAAAAAAGAAAAGAAAAAAGAAAAAGGACAGATTAATAGGAGACAAGGCACAGACTTTTAAAATATATATGCACAGGAGTTCACAGAGAAGAGCTGAAATTCAAAGAAGCTAGAAATTAGATTCATGTTTAATACTTTTTTTATTTTTTAAGGAACGGTGCAGGCAGCAATGAAGGGGAGTAGGCAGGAAGGCAGATAGAGAGAGGAGGAGGAAGCATTTTATAAGTTTTATTTAGTTGCTCATCTTGATTGTTTGCTCCCAGCTCCAGGTCTCAAATCTGGGTCTTTGGGATTTATGTCGACTGCATCAGCTGGGGCAGAATACTTACCGACTAAACTATCAGACGTGCCAACATATACTTTTTTCACAAAAGAAAGAGGCTTCAAGGGACAATACATTGTGGGAGGTAAATAGGAAATAGATGGGAGGGGAACTGATGGAAGACAGGGATACTGTAATTAGGTTTATGCGAATTTTTCTTCATCTCCATTCTGTGTCTTCAATGATAAGAGTTGCTCTTCACTCCCTGATACAGAGGAGATCTTCCCCAAAGGACGTTTGTGCCCTGCTTTTAGGTAGAAACAATGAGAATAGAGACCTGTTGATTCTCAGTTGCCTTCAGTTCAAAATAATCCCTAGACTAAGGTGACCCACTTTGGAGTGGTGTTTCTGATCCCCTTCAATTCCAAGGAACCACAACGGGTGTGGGTAGAATTTGAATGAGCTGAGGCAATCCAGCCCAGGGAGTCGTCAGGTTGAGCTTGTCATTTGACTGTGGGGTGGGACCTTGAAGTGACACCACAGACTTGTGGGAACCCAGATGGAAAAACACTCCTCTCCATCATTAACCCCACAAATGCTGAGCATCCACGGGCCAGATGCCTTCCTAGGAAGCACAGAAAACAAGTAAATAAGAAAGGTGACTTTGGAAGGCAAGGAGTGCTACAAAGCTAATAAACAGGGTGGTCCGATAGGGCAGTCTTTGTCTGTGTCCCCAAGAAGCAGATTCTGAGAGGAGGCTCTGAGAGCAGACAGCTCTCTAAGGAGGTGATGCCCAGAAACGTGGATGGGGAGGGGGTCAGACATGACTCATGTGGGTTTAGGGGGCTTTTGCCATAACCCCCCAGGGGTGAGGGGATTGGGTACCAACAAACCGACTGCCCAGGTGCATCATTTGAACACTCTCTCATGGACAGTGTGACTCAGGCCCCAAGAAGCCCTAGGAGGTCTAAGGTGCCAGCAGTTGAAAGTCAGACCAGCTCCTGGTGACAAGGATAAACTCCAAATGGCCATGGTGACCTTCAGAGAGACACGGTGACCTGCAGAGGGTCGTGGTGACCCGTAGAGGAACCTGGTGACCTGGGTCATGGTGACCTGAGGAGGGCCATAGCGACCTGCAGAGAGTTGTAGTGACCTGAGGAGGGCCATGGTGACCTGCAGAGGGTCGTGGTGACCTGTAGAGGAACCTGGTGACCTGGGCCATGGTGACCTGCATAGGGTTGTGGTACCAGCTCAGTTGTTTTCAATGTGACAGCTGATTTCTCCCAACAGAAATTTTTTCTTGGGGAAGGGGTGAGCCTTGAGATTATGACCATTTTTTTCCTTTTTTTTGAAGTAATTTCATATTTACAGAAGAATGTCAAGAATAGTTCAAAAACTTTTTTCTGAGACTTTTCCCCCTGTGAGAGCTGGGTAACAGGATGCTTTTCACTCTCAAATTCTTCAGTAGCTTTTTAGCCCCTGCAAATAAGGATATTCTCTACATAACTACAAAGCAGCCATCAAAATCAGGAAGTAAATATTGATACATTGCAACACACACAGAGAGCTCAATAATGTTGTCTCGAGATGCCCTTTAGTTAGGACCTTGGGTCACAAAAGCCCTCATCAGTCTCCTCTGATCTGGAACTATTCCTGTGGCTTTCACGACCTTGACACTTTGGACAATTTCAAGAGAGTTATTATGTCCTTCCATTTGGATTTGTCCAATGTTTCGTCATCATTCGATTCAAATTAGGCATTTTGGCAGGAATATCCCAGAAGTGCTGTGTGTTTCTCATTGATCACACAATTCTGACTTGTCCTCTTACTGCTGGTTCAATCACTCAATGAAGGTGGTAGCTGCCAGGTTTCTCCACCTGGGGTTGCTCTTGTTCTCTTTGTAATCGATGAATATGTTACGGTGAGTTACTCTGAGGCCATGTAAATACCCTATTCCTCATCAAACTTTCACCACTAGTTTTAGGATCCAGGCATATGTCTTGCAAGCATTAGTCATTGCTCTGATGGTTGCCAGATGGTGATTTCTAATTCCATCATTCCTTCTACAATTGTTGGTTGATTTTCTAATGGAAAACTTTTCTCCCCAGTTATTCATGTATGTCAGTGTAACTCACAGATTCCTATTTTATTCAGTGGCTTATTATGTTACTAACATCCCTTATGTTGATGCTCAAATTATCCCAGATATGTCCAGGGAGAGCCTTTTCAAGCTAGCTTCTGTGTCCTTTTTAATGTTTTCTCATCATACTTTGAGCATTTCCTTATTTTCCAGTACAACACAATGGTGTGGCTTATCTTGTACTTTCTCTGCCCCAGCTTTGTAATCAGCCATTTCTCTAAGAAGCTTGTATTCCTTTAAGGGAGAATGGTATTTAGAAACCAAGATCTGGGTGTTGAGGGTGCTCTGGGCTATGGGGGCTGCCAGTGTTCTAGGTGACCACATGCATTAACTTCTATCATTATTTCTGCATCTGTCTCCTATAGACTGATTGCCTATATCTGCAATGCCAATCCAATGCCATAGAGTTGATTCCGATTTTCCTCCCTTTGCATTTTGCAACCTTCTAACAATGAGAAACCTGTTCCTATTATCCTCAATGTATTTAATTAGATCAACTCTCCTGCATATAAATATATAAATAATCATTGCCACTGTTTCCCAGGCATGCAAACTCCCTCTTCATCTAGCCAGAGCATCCATGTCAAGCCTCCTACAGCTCCCTCCCTCATGCAAACCCTTCCTTCCCCTGTTCAGGTTCTAATACCTCCCACCAGGCTGCCATACCCCTGCTCCCCACTGGAGACTGCTACCCTGCTTGTCCCAACATGATGACTTTGGAACTACATTATCCAAGAAGGCATTTAGAGAAAAAAAGAGGCTATGAACTGGAATTCTGATTCTGATAATACCTCCTGACTTGGGTCAGGTTTTTCAGAAGCAGTGTCTGAGAGGTGGCATGTGCCAAGAGGAGATCCTCTTGGGAGAAATGGGCAAGCAGGTAAGAGAACATGAGGGAGAAAGGGAAAAAAAAGGAAAGCCAAATAAGAGAAGAGAAAATTGTAGCTTGATCCATTCACAGAGACCACATAGGATGAGGGATAGAAACCTAGTAGTAAAAGGGAACCCGGGGGACCGCCATCAACCTCCAGCACACACACGCTTTTTTTTTAATTTGCATGGAAATAATGATTTCCATGTTGGATACACTAGTCAAAGGGTCAGCACAGTTTTTTTCTCTAAAGAACTAGATAGTAAACATTTTAAGCTTTGAAGACCATGTGGTCTGGATTACAACAACTGCATTCGATCTCTTGAGCTCTCTAGCAGCAAAGACAATGTGCAAAAGAGTGGCTGTGGCTGTGTCTCTATAGCAATCTTTACAAAAACTGGCAGAGGGCCACCCCTGTCCCTCAGGTCTTAATTAACAGACCCCTGCCACCTCTCCTGCCAGTGATGAGGCTAAAAAAATGCAGGCGTTTTTGTGACAGCTTATTACTGCTCCCCTCTAAAACCACAAGTATAACCTCTTTAAAACTCTTTTCACTGCTTTGCAGTCTCCATACAGGGCCACCAATCAGAGAGCGACACAGAAAAAATGAGAGCAATGGCTCTCAACTTTCCCCCAATATGGAATTTGGATTACAAAGGTAGTTGGTTAGTGAAGGGTCCACACTCTCTAAGGGGCTTGCATGTATCTCTGGAATAGTAAGAGGAGGCAGGTAAAGCTGAGAGGCTTTTCAATCCAGGACAACCTCATATTCAAAAGAATGATTGGACCCCTGCCTCACACCATATACAAAAATGAACTCAAAATGGATCAAAGACTTACATGTAAGAGTCAACACTATCCTTATATCTTGTAAGAAAATAGAGGCATGCATCTTTGAGACCCTGCATTAAGCAGTGGTTTCTTAGATGGAACACCTAATATTCAAGACTCAAGAAGAGAAAATAGATGTGAGACTTTCTCAAATTTAAAAATGTTTGTGTGTCAAGCAGCACCGTGACAGTGAATTTTATGTGTCAGCATAGCTAGGCTGCAGTGTCTTGTTACTTGAGTAAACAGTCATCTAGAGGCTGTTGTGATGGCATTTTGTCACTGTAGGTACCCACTAGTCCCCTGGGTAAAGATGACTGACCGCAGAGTGCGTGGGCCTCATCCAATCAGTTGAAGACCTTAACAGAAAAACCTGAGGTTTCTGAGTGAGGAAATACAAGACTGCGTCATCCGGCTTCCCGTCTTCATAGTTCTGTCCTATTCATTTCAGGTTCGCCTGTGTTCAGAACGGTGTGAGCCGATTCCTGAACATCTCTGCCAGATTCTGTCTCTCTGGAGAATGCTGACTGATACAACTACTATAAAGAAGGTGAAAACAAAATCCACAGAACAGGGAAAATATTTGCCAATCATACGTCTGATAAGCGTCTAGTATCCAGAATATGTGAAAGCCTTTTCAGCTCAATTTTAAAATAGGTAAAGTGTTTAAGTAGACACTGTTCTAAAAAATGTGTACAAATAGCTTGGAATTGCATGAGATTGGCTCACCAGCATGGGTCCTCAGGGTCATGCAAATAAAAGCCACAGATACCACGTCACACCCACTAGGATGGCTATTTTTTTTCTTTTTCTTTTTCTTTTTCTTTTTTTTTTTTTTAACTGCTGGCCCTGGGTCACAGACCTGGGTCTGTAGGCTCCACCTGGCCTGCACCTCAGCTGCCTGAGCCACAGGCTGGGGTCCGATTTAGAAAAAGAGAAGGTGGGGAATAACAAGTGTTTGCCAACACCTTGGAGAAACTGGACACTTATCTATGGCTGGTGGCAATGTTTTGGGGTTTTGTTTGTTTCTTTGGGGGCAGTTGTTTGTTTTTTTGCATTGTTCTATTATTTCTTTTGTTTACATTGCTGTACACATTTTAGAAACTTGAGCTCGCCCTTCCATTGGTATTTCACAGAACAGTCACCACCAGGGTCCAGTGCTCTTTACCACCTCCCACTCCTCCTTCCTTCCCCCACCCCAGCCATCCACTCTGGTCCTGTGAATTTCGTGAGATCTGTCTGTTAGGTTATTTTGTTTCTTTACATTCCAGGAATGAAACCATCCTGCAGTTCTCTTTTTACTTGTGACTTAATTTGCTTACTAGATCCCCAGGTTGCTGCACATGGTACAAGTTCATCCTTTTTAACAGCTGCGTAGAAGTCCACTGAACATCTAGGCCAGTTTCTTCACCTAGTCGTCTATGGTTGGGTGTTTAGGTTGTTTCCTTGTCTTGATTGTTGTGAATTGTGCCGCTACGAACAGAAGGGTGCAGACATCTTTCTCTGATTAGATTGCTTTGCGTTCTCAGGGTGCGTTCTCACCTAGGAGTGGAATTACTGAGTAGAATGCTGGCTCCATCTTCATTTTTTTGAGGACTCGCCATATTGTTTTCCAAAGACATTGCACTAAGTTACATTCTGCTGATGAGAATGTTCACTGTAGTACCCACTCCAGAAAACAGTTTGGAAGTTCCTCAAAGAGTGAAATATGGAGGTTCCAGATGAACCAGCAGTGTCCCTCCCGAGCATACGTATCCAGGAGGATGGAAAAGGGATGTGCGCACAAGAACTCCTACATTGATATTCAGAGCCGCATTCTTCAGAATAGCCCCAAAGCAAAAACAATGCACTGCCTATCGACTGATAAATGGATGAATAAAGGGTGGGGAGAGCCCTGAAAGGAATAAAGTACTGATGCCTGCTACATGAATCAACCTTGAAAACATTATGATAAATGAAAGGAGCCATACGTTGTATGATTCATTAATACAAAATGTCCAGGAGAGGCTAATCCATAGATACAGAGAGTAGATTAGTGGTTTCCGGGGACTGGAAAGAAGGGGAAACGAGGAATGACTGTTAATGCGCGCAGTGGTTCTTTTGGGGCTGATGACATGCTCCGGAATTAAGTGGTGGTGTTGGGCGGCACAGCCCTGATTATGCCATAAACCATGGAAGTGTGCACTGTACAGCAGTGAATTTTATGTACGTGACTATCAAGTTTGCAAAGGACACGATGGAGACTAGAGTAACAGGTAGATATTGCTAATTGACAATCCAGGGTTTATTACTATCCCCAATAATGACAGAATCCCCCCCACACTCCCCACCCAGCCCTTTTCCTTAAAGAAAAGATGCAGGCAGAAATGAAGGTAAGTAGGCAGGCAGGCAGGCAGGCAGGAAGAGAGAGGAGAAAGAAGCATTTTATTTAGTTATTCATCTTGGTGTTTCCCCCAGTCCTGGGACATGAACCTGGGTTTTTGGGATGTACGTGGTTTGTACAGCCAGAGGCGGCCGGCTTATCCACTAAACCACCAGAGCATGTCACGAATCCCCCGTTTTTACCTGGGTCCTCCTCTATCTGGAATAAAGAGCATACTTTCCAGAGTGTGTACAAGGTGAGGCCTTGTGTTTCAACACCGGCCAATGAGCTACTCAAAGAAAAAACATTCCTTTTTTCTTCCCTCTCCTTTGTTGTTGCCTGGAATGCAACTTGATGCTTAGAAATCAGGCAAGACTTGGCAATGAAAGATGGTGTTGGCAAAGTGGCTTAAGTCTCCAATGATTGAGTTGCTGCCCAGGACGGCCTACATGAGACTTCTTTTCTGTGAGGGAGAAGCAAGTATCTTTCTATCAAAGAAAAAGCAAACAACACAGTTTATTCTGCTCCCGCATCTGCAGTTTGCTCCTGTGCCGCGCTTTTCCACAGCAGCTGGGAGGGCTTGCAGGCTGGGTACCGGCATCTTCTGAAGACGTGTCCACTCGCCAGCTGGCAGATCATGCTGGCTGGCGGCAGGCATCTGAGCTGAGGCTGTCAGAGAGAACAGCGGTGACTGAGTACTCAGACGCTCATCCCGACGAGCAGAGGCATCCCGGGCAGAGAAGCGCTCACCATTTCTAGGACCTAGTCTCAGAGGCGGCACGTTTTCACCACGTTTTAGTCTTTAGATACAAATCACCAGATCTGGGTTGCTGGGTTGTTCAAGACTTCTGCAATGGTGCTGACTTTTTTTTTATTTATCTTTTTTTGCTCTACTTGTTTTTCTCAATGACTGAGCTAGGAGCCACCCGGGTTTCTACTGGTGCTGTAACGAATGAACAGAAATGTAGCAGCTTCATGAATCTATTACCTCATCGTGCTCTAGAGGGGACTAGCCTGACATCTCAGTGGGGTTAAAATTAAGGTCTTGGCAGGACTGTGGCTTTTTCTGGGGACTCTAAGAGAGACGGTGTCTTCTCCAGCTTCTAGAGGCTGCCTGTGATTCTTGGACTTGAGCCATTCTTCCAAAGCCAGCGCCGGGGGTCCCGGTCTCTCGTGTCTCTCTGTCTCTCTCTGTCTCTCTCTCTGTCTCTCTGTCTCTGTCTCTCTCTGTCTGTCTGTCTGTCTGTCTGTCTGTGTCTCTCTCTCTCTCTCTCTCTCTCTCCCTCCTCTCTCTCTCTCATCACATCACTCTGACCTCCTCTTCTGCCTCTGTTTTCCACATTTACAGAGCCTTGTGATTGCACTGGGTCAAGGCAAACAATCCAGGCTGATTTTCCTATTTTAACACACAATGATTCATTCCAGTGGAAATCTCCGCTTCCCTCTGCCATATGAGGTAACATTGTCATGGATTTCTGGGGGCTGGGACATGGGCATCTTTGGAGAAACATTATCCTGCTACCATCCGAAGGCTGACAACTTCAGCTACACTCATGCATCTGTATTTCACTCAACAGTTCTATCGGTTTGGACTTTACTTTTTTAAATTACATTATAAGTGGCAAAGACATTTAGGATTATTATCGCCTCTTAGGAGTTGACCTTTTATCTTATGAAAAGCTCTTCTGATATTTTTTTGTGCTGAAATCTACTTTGATATGCATAGAACCAATCTAGCTTTCTTTGGATTGGTGTTAGTATGGTATATCTTTTCCCTCCTTTTACTTTATTTTTTAAATTGATTTTTTTTTTTTCTTTTTGCAGACAACATTTAATTGGGTCTTGTGCTCTTTTGTGCAGTCTGACAATCTATGACTTTTAATGAGTGTCTTGAAGACAATCAATGTGGGTGGCTTTGAAGGTCTGATCGCTTTTTGTTTTCTATGGATTTCATCTGTTCTTTGTGCCCCATTTCCTCTCTTCCTGCCTTCTTTTGCATTTCTCACTTTTCAGGGTTCCCCTCTTTTCTCAGCAATAGCTTATTCACTATACTTCTTTATTTTTGTGCTATCTTATCTGCTCTAGAGTGTATAATATGCATCTTTAACTTGATATTACCAGAGAAACACTGGAGCTCCTCACACCTGGGGTCAAATCAGACAAGTGCTCTTTAATCCCCACCCACCAGCTTTGTGCTGGTCGCAAGCACCCTACTTCCACAAGTTGCAAAACTACTATAATCGCTATTATTTTTCTTTAACGAGCCAGTTATCTTTTAAAGAGATTTTTAAATGATAATAGATATCTTTTTGCATGTATCCACATATTTATCATGTCTGGCACTTCCCATTCCTTTATGTAGACCTACAGTTATATTGGTACTCTTTTGCTACTATAAGAATTTGTTTTTGTACATCTCATAGTTGACGTCAACTAGGAATTCAGCTTTTGCCTGTCTTGAAAAAAAATATTTTGCTTTGGCTTTTTTGAATAATATTTGAGTGGGTACAGAATTATACATGGATAAATATTTCTCTTTTGATTTTTTTTTTTTTTTTTTTTTAAGGAAAGGTGCAGGCAGGAACGAAGGAGGGCAGAGGCAGACAGGCAGGAAGAGAGAGGAGGAAGAAGCTCTTTGTTTTATTTAGGGATTCACACTGGCTATGAACCTGGGACCTTAGGATGTATGTGGAAGGCATCACCCTTTACTCTACCAGGCTGTCCCTCTTTCAGGATTTTAAAGATGTCATTTTATAATCTTCTGGATACATAGTTTCTAAGGAGAAGGCTGCTTTCAATTCCATCTTCTATCTTTTATGTGTAATGTGTCCCTGTTTTCTGGCAACCTTTAAGATTTTCTCTGGATCTCTTATTTTTAGTGGTTGTTCTCTGATGCGAGAGCTTGCAGGGTTCTTGGGTTTGTGATTAATAGTTTTCATCAAATTAGAACATGTTTTACTTATGATTCCTTCTATGTTTCCCCATCCTCTTCCTTTCCTTGATCTCCAATTATTCATATATTAATTAGATCCTTTGATATAGTCCCAGATTCACTGATGCTCTTGAAGTCCTTTACTTGGTGTAGTTTGCATAGTTTCACTAGCTATGTTTTCTAATTCACTGATATTTTCTTCCGTAGTGTCTAACCCACTTTTAATCCCATGAGTGTGTCTTCCATTTCAGATATTGTAAGACGCACGTCCTGAATTTCCCTCCTCTGGGAGCCGCTGGGCTGCCTGTTAACAATCTCTGAAAACATTGTTTCATCTATTTTATCTGAGCTTCTGCTTGTCCAAGGTGGGCGAGTAATTCCGTCCCTGTGTCTCCATGATGGCTAGAAGCAGAATTCAAACACTTTCCAAACCACCACAAAGGAGCTATTTCAGTTTTAGAGACGGACCCGAGAATCACATTCTAGCCAATGAGTTAGTCACGAAGCAGACTTCTGGTGGTGTGGGTTCTGTTCGCTGTAGGACTTGCCCTTGGTGGAATGGGGCTTGCAAATGTGAGACCAGAGCAGATTTCTCAGAACTAAAATTAAATGCCACTACCAGGAATCTCCCTCTGCCTGCCCCCAGAATTCAGCTGCTCCTGGAAAGAAACGTTCAGCAGATTCTGGTGTAATTGCCCTTAAAGGGGCAGCAAGCAATGCTCCTGCCCGCCCCTGCCCAGTCAGGAACAATAAGATCTAAGGCGGCCAGTCTGCTTTCCCTTCACTCAGAGATGCACATTCTCTTGGCAATAACCATTCTGCATGCTGATCTGATTGTGTCACTGGGAACGGTTGCTGCTCAGGGGACAGTCCAGCGGACAGTCCAGGCTTCTGCTTGGCCCGGAGGGAGCACACTTTGAGCTCTGTTACAAACCAGCCTCACCAAACCTCCCCTGGCCTCTGGCTGCTGTCCCTGGAGGAGTATCTGTTTGCATGGCTCCCTCCCCATTCAATCTAAGCTGTCTCCTCTCTGTAGCTGCCTGGTAACGACAGAACCACACCCGCTTCCCAGTGAAGAACACAGGGGCAGCTGGGGAAGGGAGGGGACTAGACCCAACAGCCAGGATACTGCTGCAAGAGGAACTCTCGCCTCACAGTCGGGATGTGCTGGGTCTGCTGACCTAGCTGGGTGGGGCTTGTCCCTCTGCCACCACCTTCAGTTGGATCAAGCGCTCCTTGACCCTAAAATCTTGCCAGAAATAGATCTGAAGTCTCACCCAGATGAGGAGAGTGTGGGTCTTGAGTCTTCAAATACTTAACTCCTAAAATAATCAGCATGGTACAGGATTCAAGAGTGGTGGAACTTTCAACACACCACCTCTTGACTTCAGATAAGTTTCCCTCCCTCCCTCCGTCCCTCCCTCCTTTCCTCCTCTCTCTTCTTTGGACACTTGTCTTAGATATAAATAGAGATGACGTTGATCCCCTTCATAAGGTTGTTGTGAGATTAAATGAGATAGTGGGTGTCTAGTACCTGGAAAACACTTGGTGAATATCAGCAGTTGTAGGAAGGGGAATGGCCACTTCACACTGGTCCTTCGTCTGCTGAAGAGCTTGTCACCATGTGGGACCTCGGCAGGACCTCTGTCTTCGGCCTTTCTCGGCACCGCTTCTACAACCAAACAAATCCAGGCTTCTCATCGGCAAGTAGCATAAGATTTTGTTCCAACACAGTTTTTCCAACCTGGAGCAGTTTCTCTGAGCAAATGCAGGAAGGGAAACTCATCTGACGGACTAGTTTATTGACTTTTTTCTGCAAGTAACTGTTGCAAACAAGGAGAGGGGGAAAATCTATATCTGAACTGACTTCCATCTAGTGCAGCCAGCTGGGATACTGGCCAGATTTTTCTGGGCTGGAAATGAGAAAGGAATCATTTTTTCACTCATCAACAGGCACCAGTCTGCCTTCAGGCCTGTGTATTTCATAAGGGCCGCTTCAGTTTCCACTAGATGCTCTCAGTCTGGGGGAGTCTCGGCCGGTGGTAACTGTGAAGCTCTCTTCCAGCGTGGTTAATAACTGTGAATCTCTCTTCCAGCGTGGTTAATAAATTGCCTGTGTAAATGAAGATTGCTTTTTTTTTTTTTTTTGACAACGTCCCCCCACCCCTAACCACGCAAGCTGGTCTGGGTTTGTGATACCTCCTCCAAAAGGCTGATGAAGAAAACAGACGCTGGCAGGTCCCTGGTGGTTTCATGGACAGAAAGCAGAACATTTGCCATTGGTTTTTCCTTGTGGTCTTGGTCACTCTAAGAATAAGAAAGACTTTGAAAGGTAAAGGCAGAAGAGTCAAATGCCATTTTTGCTGACTCCTCCATGGGCCAGGACATGTCATGGATGATCGAGGGGCTGGGGTGCAGATCCGCATCACTGTCCTTCCTTCAGTCAACAGCCCAGCTGGCCACACAGGACTAGAACCATCCTGTGACTGAAGGATGGATGTGCTTGGGAAAGGAAAATGCTTTCCAGCTCAGAGTGGAATCAAAAAGTCTAGAAGATGATGTCACTCATATGTGTGTATATATATAGACAATATCTATGTACATATTGACTAGAGACATATATACATATATGCTATGTATTGCTTTTATCTCATAAAAATACACGCAGTTCCCCCTTCCAAAAGAACTGAGTAAGCAAGACCCTCTTAAGCTCTTAGAACCAGGCCTGTCCTGGTGGCTCAGGTGCTAAGTCAACAGTCAGGGTGTGGACCAGATTTGCAGCTCGGGGTTGGAGGGCAGAAGAACAGTCTAAATAAATAAACAACTAAATAAAGGTATTTCCCCTTCCTTCCTTCCTTCCTTCTTTCCTTCCTCTGTCTTTCCTTCCTTCTTTCCAAATTACTTCTCCTCTATAAAAAAATCTTAGACTGAAATCCCATTTATTATGACTCCTGGGTTCAGCGTTTTCTTGTGTGTGGCATTAAAGAATGTTCGTTCAGTTAGTTCTCTGAGTTCAACCACAACCCCTGACCTTAGGTGCCATCAATGCATAAATGGTGCAAATTCAACTCCACATGCATTGCCTAAAATCTTCCATCTGCTAGGGCTGTGTGTGTGTGTGTGTGTGTGTGTGTGTATGTGTGTACGCACACGCACACTTGATAGGGGAAGAGACACATAGATAATAAAATATAGTGACTCTAAACCTCACCTCTGGAGACCACAAGGTACCTCTAAGATGTCTGAGACTGAGATGACTGATAAATTAACGCTAGTTTTTCCCCATGAAGCATCCCCACCCTCCCACCCAACTCCACCTCTCGGGCCCAGGTTATATTCCTAGAGTCCCCAGAGAGCTGAGTGCCACCTCCTGGAAGCAAAGCAAGCGTGGAGGAATGCGGACTCAGTTTGGGGGCTTGTGGGAGGCCCACACCATCGCTTCCCGTCTACCACTTCCCTCTGTCCGCAGGGGTAGCCCACACATGCCCGCCTCACGCAGGTACCGCAGCTGGAAGGTCAGCGCTAAGGAGAGATGTTATCTGGAAAACCAGAGCCAAGCCAAGCTGACATAATTAGCTGTATTTGTCGTCCTTGAGGTTTGGCAAGTGAGGATGGGGTGGGAGGAGAGTTGGGGAGGTGGGCAGCCACTTCCGAAGCTTCTGGAACAAAGAGAGCAATTTGGATGGCTTCCAGTTAGTGAGAACAACTTTCCCAGTGGCTATCTAATTAGTGCCTGCCCGGCTTCCGAGAGTCGGCTGCACACAGCAAATAAACAGGGACGCTTGGCTTCCCCTTAGCTCCAGCCCATGAACTTTCCGAATGCTGGCAGCTTTGGAGTCAGACTTCATTGCCACTGATCCAAATTTCCATTTGCGTCACTGGTGTTTGGAGTTGCCATCCCAAATGCCCCAGAACCACTTAAGGAGAATCATTTCATTCTCTGAGGTTGACGGAGAAAGGAGAAACATGGATACGGCACATACTCTTTTATCTGGTTTTTAATTTTCTAGGGAGTCAAGTTTACTTCTAGATGATTTTGAGCAAGGACGTTGACCTAGACTAAGCTTGATTTCCTCGTCTGTGAAAGAGGTGGATTAGCACATGCATCCTGGAGGAACGCTGGGAGAATCTATGACAAAGGTGTGATCCGGTACATCTTGCTCAAGAAAGGCACGTGATGATGGTGACAATGACAGTTTCAGGGATGCCGATGATGGTGGTGACGGTAATGATGATGATGACGACATTAGTGATAATATTTGCTTGCTCTTGGTAATCTTTGCTCCCAGAGCAGAGAGAACTCAACATAAAGAGGGACTTGGAGGTCGATGAGCTCATACACTCATCGTATAATGAGGCATAATAACGGTCACTGCTCTGTGCAGAGAATATGCTTTTAAAGTACTTTCACGCGTGTTACCTTATTTGCACCATTCCACGGCCCTACAAGGAAGTCACTGTTATTAGCCTCAGTTTACAGATGGAAAAGCTGAGATTCAAAAGATGAAGAACTTGCCGAAGTTCTACAATTGGTGAGAAACCCAGCCAGTTCTTCAGCTTGAGGGTTGAGAGAGCAAACGCAGTGTTCTTCCTGTGGGACAGGTGCTGCCTTCAAGCTTTCCAGGGACAAGCCGAGGTTGTCCTAGCACTTGGACTTCACCAGTGAAGGAGTCAACAGAGACCAGAGACAGGAACAGAATGAGCCTCCATGGCCAATCACACCTGCTACTCGCTGATCAGCCTCCAAGAGAAATGGGAAAACAGTATGAGCTCAAAGAAAAGCCAGAGCTCCTGAGAACATTTCAAGAAGCTGCTTTTTTATTTCTTGCTGCGTAACAAACTACTCCAACACTCAGCGGCTCAAAATAACAAGATTTTATTTTCTCTCACTAGTCTAGACGTTGAAAGGACATAGGTGTTTCTGCTCTTCTATGTGGTGTCAACTGAAAAGCAGTCATCTGGGCACGACCTGGGCAGAAGCATCCAAGGTGGCTCCTTCCCATGGCTGCCAGTTGATGTGGATGAGATATTGGCCAAGATCTCAGCCTAAGAGCCTCCAGCCTCCTCCACGTGGCCCCTCCACGTGGCTTCAGATCTCAGCCTGAGAGCCTCCAGCCTCCTCCACATGGCCCCTCCACGTGGCCCCTCCACGTGACTTCGGATCTGCCTGAGAGCCTCCAGCCTCCTCCACGTGGCCCCTCCACGTGGCTTCAGATCTCAGCCTAAGAGCCTCCAGCCTCCTCCACATGGCCCCTCCACGTGGCCCCTCCACGTGACTTCGGATCTGCCTGAGAGCCTCCAGCCTCCTCCACGTGGCCCCTCCACGTGGCTTCAGATCTCAGCCTGAGAGCCTCCAGCCTCCTCCACATGGCCCCTCCACGTGGCCCCTCCACGTGACTTCGGATCTGCCTGAGAGCCTCCAGCCTCCTCCACGTGGCCCCTCCACGTGGCTTCAGATCTCAACCTGAGAACCTCCAGCTTCCTCCACATGTCTTCTCCACGTGGCTTCTCTATGTGACTTGAGCTTCTCATAGTTGGACACCTGGGTTCTGAAACGAGGTCCCTCAGAGGCTTCGGAAGAAAGAGGTGACAGTTCTCTTAGGACCTGGACTCAGAAGTCTCAGAGCGTCACATCTGCTACACGGTCTAGTGATCAGAGCAGTCACAGGCTCAGTCCCCATTGATAGAGAAGAGAAGTAAGCGCGCTCTGCCTCTTGATACAAGAAAAGGGAGGTACAGTTGGAGTCGGGAGGAACTGCTTATAAAGTGGAGGTCATGCCAGCATTTTCTAACAAGGCAGAATTTACTAGCATAGGTTGCTCAGTGAATTTCTGGATTCAATGCACTTCTGTAATCAAAACCCACCAAAAAAGACCCAATTCTAAGACTCAGAGTTCCCCTCTTTTAATGCATGTTTTACCTCTCGCTTAAAAGACTTATTGAGGCTGTGAATTCAACTTATGGCTCAGCAACCTTCAGTTTCAAGCAATACAGCTGATAGACATATATTATACCTATCAGCAGCCAAGATGAGAAATTACTTTTAAGTCAGTCATAGTAGTTCCCTGGTCCTCTTGTCAGACCTTGAAATGTGAATGCAGAGCCCCAAAGTTATTGTTTTCTTTCTTCAAACTCTACAGTATAGTTAAAAAGTATCCACCTCCTCATTCTTGTACTAATAGATTGCTGGCCTGCTCCGGCTTGTTTTTAATAACCATTCATTCCTAATCCTACCCTGCCTGCAAACTGGATCCTCATTATTTTACAAAATAATCAGGTCAGATGGGAAGAGAAATTAGAGGGACATTTTTCTGAAGAGAATATACAGATGGCCAGCAGGCACAGGAAAAGGTGTTCCTACTCCCTGGCTATCAGGGAAATGCAAATCAACATTTATAATTACAACAACAATGAGGTATCACCTTACACTTGAGAGACTGACTATTATTAAAAGTCTGGAAACAACAAATGCTGGCAAGAACGTGGAGAAAGGGGAACACTTTTACGCTGTTGGTGGGAGTGCAAATTGGTACAACCCCTATGGAAAACAGTGTGGAGATGCCTCAAAAAGTTGAAGATGGAAATCCCATATGACACCACCATCCAACTTCTGGGTATTTACCCAAAAGATACAAAACCCTCACTTGCAGAGATTTATTCACCCCCATATCTATTGCACCCCAACTCACAATAACTAAGAACTGGAAACTGCCTAAGTGCCCAACGTCAGATGAATGGATAAAGAAGATGTGGTGCATATACACAATGGAATACTACACAGCCCTTAGAAGAGATGAAATTCTGTCATTTGAATAAACATGGATGGATCTACGGGGTATTATGCTACATGAAACAAGTCAAAAGAAGAAAGACAGATACCAGGTGACCTCACTCATAGGTGAAATGTGAACAAACAACAAAGGAACAGATGAAACATAACCAACCTTTGGACACTTACAATAGAACTGAGGTGACCAATAGGGAATTGGGGGAGGGGAAGGGACATGATGGTGGCGGAGCCCACTGGACACTGGTGAAGGACACTTGGTGGTGTGCTGGAGGGCAGGATGCATTGACATGTATCTGAGGAACAGGGAAAGTGCACATATGGGGAGCATTTACATATGAACTTCTTTTAATGTATAGAATAAGGTACTACAATAAAAATGGGGAAAAACAACAACAAAACAAATATAATCAGATCAGGTAACTATGGATTCCCATTTCCTTGAAAATCTGTAGTTTACAATTGACTAGGATCAGTCGAGGTGGTAACGGCAGTTGGAGCATGTAAGAGGCTAGCCGGAAACTTAAAAGGATAATTGGGGAAATGAGATGCCCTTAAGAGGGTTTTGAAAACCTCCAACATATTCCTGGGGCTCTAGAAAACCACACACATCTGTATGACTGTGTATATGTCCCAAAGTGACTAGAGAAATTCCCAGTCTCTCACCTCTGAATGACCTTGAGCTGCTGAACAAGCAGGAAGTGAAGGCTAAGGCAGAGCTGTGAGCTGCCAGAGCGCCGATGACACAGATTCTCTTGACGAGATGCAGAAGACGTATTGGTTCAAAGGATTTAAGACCATCTCTACGCTCCTTAGCTGACCACTCGACTGAATAAGCAGAGACCTCAGTGACTATGACAGGTAATATCAGCGTTATATAGTTAGTCCAGCTAAGTCGCTAAACAAGCCAACGGTGGTAAAAACAGCAACATACACTCTTGGAAGAAAGGTAAATGCCATTTTCAGAGTTTTCGTAACATGTTTTGAAAATGGCCAGTATGTAAGAAAAAAAAATGTCAAAGTACATCAAGAAATAAGAAAGTATGACCCATAAGTGGGTGGGGGGAAGTCAACAGAAACTCAGTAAAACTGTCCCTGAAGATACCTGCAGGCTGAACTTACTGGAAAAAAACCTTGAGATCAGCTACGCTAAATATGAGCAAAGAATTAAATAAAATCATGTCTAAAGAACTAAAGGAAAGTATGAGAACATAATGTCATGAAATACAAAATACTAAAAAGAGATAGACATTATAAGAAGAACTAAACAGAAATTCAGGAGTAGAAAATTATAACCAAAAGGAGGAATTTGCTAGAAGGGCTCAGTAACAGATTTACATCGACAGAAGAAAGATTCTGAAAACTCCAAACAGGTCAATTGAAATGTGCTGTCTGAAGAGCTTGAAGGTCAACAAACAGCATCAGAGACTAGTGGGATACCACCAAGCATATTTACGAATAATGGAAGTGCCCAAATGAGAGAGGAGGAAAAGAAGCAGAATGAATATTTTTAAATAATGGCAAAACTTTTCCCAAGTTTTATTAAAAAAAAAAAAACACTGATCCACACATCTAAGAATTTCAGCAACTTCACACATGTAAATCCAAAGAGATCTACACCCAAACATATCCTAGTCAAAACTCCAAAAGATAAAGAGAAAATCTTGAAAGTGGCGAGAAAGAAGTGACTCATCACGTAAGGGAGCTTTAATAAAGTTAACAGCCGATTCTTCATCAGAAACACAGAAGGTAGAAGACAGCGGGATGACATACCCAGAATGCTGGCAGAGAAAGACTGCCAGCCCAGAATTTTATATCCAGAAAAACCACCTTTACAAAATGAAGGAGAAGAGAAAAGATTTAAAGATAAATTAAATATGTAATCTGTCACTAGAAGACTGAAGAAATGCTAAAGGTTGAAATGAAAGGACTCTAGACCATAACTTGACTCTATATCAAGAAACAAAAAGAGCTGGTAAAGACAACTGCCTAAGTAAATATGAAAGGCGGTAGAAGCGTATTTTTTGGTAACTTCTCAAATTTTATTGAAAAACTAATCAATAAAGCCATAGTTTTAAACCATGTGGAAAATAGTACAATTTATAAAAGTTAACATATATTACAATAATGGCACAAAGAAGAGGGCAGATGATGGAATTATATTGACATGAAGTTTTTGCATACTGTCTAACTTAAGTCTATACTAATCTGAGCTAAACTTTTAATTTAATATGTTAAGTATAATATCCAGGCCAACTACTGAGAAAATAATTAAAAGATATAGAGGAGAAAAAAACACAAAGAAATTAAAATGGTAGACTAGAAAATAATCTATAGATATACAAGAAGGAATTAATAGAGGCATAAAAAGATATAAGAATATAGAAAACAAATAGCCAAATGGGAGATATAAATCTTGCCACATCAGTTATTGCACTAAATATAGAATGAACACTCGAATAAGAAAGCGAAATTGGTAAAACATATTTATAAATAATCTAAGTATATGTTGCCTATAAGAGACACACTTTATATTCAAAGTCACAAACAAAATTACAAAAATAAGTCCATTTGTAGTAGCATCATAAAATGCTTAGGAATAAGTTAAACAAAAGAAGTGTAAGACTTGTATAATAAAAGCTAGAAAATATCGGTGAAATAAATTTTAAAAATCTAAATCAATGGAAATACATTCTTTTTTCATGGATTGAAAGACTAAACTGTTCAGATTGACCTACTCCACAAACTTATGCATAGATTTGAGGTTGTCACTATCAAAACACCAGTTACCTCTTTTCACAAAAAAATTGACAAATGATACTAAAAATCATATGACAATCAACACAAGAGACCCAAATTAGTCAACAATCTTGATAAAGAAGAACGAAGTTGGAAGTCTCACCTTTCCAGTTTCAACACTTAATAAAAAGCTGTGGTCGTCAGGACAGCGTGGTACTAGCATAAAGACATATGCATATGTAAGAATATATAACTCATGGAAGAGAAATGAGAAATAAACATGTGCAGTCTATTGATTTTCGATGAGGATGCCCAGACAATTCAGCAGAGAATAACAGTCTTTGACAAAGGATGCCAGGATCACCTGCGTTAATGTGCCGGAGAAAGAATCTGGACTCACACCATGTATAAGAGTAACTCAAAACGGATCAAAGACCTGAATGTAAAAGCTAAAACTATGCAAGTCTTAGAAGGAAACAATGTAACAATGTAAACAATGGTTTCTTAGCTATTATATAACCAGGAAAAATAGATAAAGTAGACTTAAATAAAAGTTGTGTGCACCAAAAGGCACCATTAATAAAGATACCCCAGAGAATAGGAGACAATATTTGCAAATTATACATTTGAAAAGAGACTTAGATCCAGTCTCTAAAAAGAACTACTTCTTGACACTGAAAATACAAATAATCCATTTTTAAGTAGGCAAAGGATTTAAGCAGACGTTTCTCAAAAACATATATGTGTATATATATAATGTACACACATAATCTAGAGAGGATTATACTAAGTAAAATAAGTCAAAAGAAGAAAGATACCAGATGACTCACTCATAGGTGGAATGTGAACAGACAAAACAGAGGAACAGATGAAACAAAATCAACACTTGTAATAGAACTGAGGTTGGGACTGGGATGGGAGACCAGGGGGAAAGTGGTGGTGGAACCCACTGGACAGCGGTGAAGAACAGTTAGTGACACGATGGAGGGCAGGGTGTGCTGACATGTGTCTGAGGAACAGGGAAAGTGAACACATGAGTTTAATGTGCAGAATAAGTTAAACAATAAAAAAATGAATACATGCGCATGCGTGTGTGTGTGTGTGTGTGTGTGGCCAATAAGAACATAAAGAGATATTCAACATCATTAGGGAGATGCAAATCAAACCTGCGTGAGATACCACTTCACTAGGATGGCTATAATAATTTTAAAAAGGGACAATAGCTAGTGCTGGCAAGAATGTGGAGAAATTGTCATCCTCAGACAGTGCTAGTGAGAATGTAAAGTGGTGCAGTCACTTTGGAAAGCAGTTTGGCAATTCTTCAAAGAGTTAACATTGGAGCACCCTGGTGGAGCAGCGGTTAGGTCAGTTGCCTCCAAAGGAGCACAGTCCACATACCCCTGGGTTCAAGTTCCAGGTCCAGGAGAAACAACTAGTGTGAACAAATAAATAAAATGAAAATAAAGATGCTTTCTCCTCTTCTCTCTTCCCACCTGCCTGCCTCCTTGCCTTCATTCCTGCCTGTACCTTCCCTTTAAAAAAAAAAGTTAACAGAGTATCATAATATCCAGAATTTTCACTTGAGGTACATCGTCAAGAGAACTGAACACATATGTCCATATAAAAACATGTAGACAAGTGTTCCTGGCAGCGTTAATCATAAGCCCAAAGTAGAAACAATCTCAATGCTCATCAGTGGGTGACCAGATGAGAAAAGTATGATAAATCCATACAATGCTATATTGTTCCAAAATAAAAAGGAGTGAAGTACTGGTGGTGCATGCTACATGCTGGGTGAAGCTTGAAAACATACTCATGAAAGAAATCTGTCAAAAGGCCCACATACTGTATGAATCCATTTACCTGAAATATCCAGAGGAGACAACTTCATAGACACAAGAACTGGAGAGAGGGAACGGGTGGGATTTCTTTTAGGAGTGATGGAGATGCTCTAAAATTAGATAAAGGTGATGGTTACCCAACTCTGTAAATACAGTAGAAACCACTGAATTGTGCTCTTTAAAATGTAGGATTTTAAATACATGACTTTCATCTCATTAAAGTTGTTATAGACAAGCTATAAACTGGACATAGAAAATTTCCTCAACAACATAAAATGTATCTACCTACATTTTGTGATGTTTAACCTACAGTAAATAGCACATATAAAGACAAAACTGTAAAACACAATTAAGTTAAAAATGGAACAAATACAAGTGCTATGTCTGTATCTGCAGCTTTGTACTACAAACCTTAGCTGGCGATATAAAATAAGAAAAAAAAAAATAGATGAGGGAGAGAGTGGGGAGGGAGAGAGAGGAAGAGAGGGAGAAAGGGAAGGAAAAGAAATAATTGATAGTGGATCTGTGATTATTTACATAGAAAATCCAAGATAATCTACCAGTAATTATAACTAGTCAGATAGTCAAAAGTTTCTAGACACAAAATTCAATCGTGTTCCTATATGTCTGCCGTGATCAATTTGAAAATGTAACTGAAAGTTCCCAGTCGTAAAAGCGAGAAAAACTCTAAGTTACTTGAAAATAAATCTAACAAAAGATGTGAGAGACCTTTATGGAAAAATTATAAAAAGTTACTGAAGGACATAAGCGAGGATCTGAAAAAAATGGAGAAATATAACATGTTCATGCATGGAAAGGTTCAGTCTCATACAGATGTCAGTTCTCCCCAGAATTAATCTATAAATTCATTGCAATTCTAATCCAAATCCCAATGGAGCTTTTCATAGTGCTTGACAAACTGATTCTCACATTAATCTGAAACAGTTAAGGACAAAGAGGGACCAAGATAAAGAATATGGAGAAGGAACTTTCCCAAGTAGATATAAAGACTAACTATAAAGTGAGGTGAAATTAAAACACTGAGAGAGGCATGAGAGTTGGGGGAATCTATCAGTGGAACAGACCCAAGAGCTCAGAAACAATTCCCCGTGTTTATGAGAACTTGGTATACATCAGAGGTGGTTTTGTACATGAGCAAGAAAGAATAATTATTCAACAAATAGTATTGGACCATGGGTCTCTCCCTGGGGGACACGTCATTAGATCCCTACCTCATACCACACATACCCAAAAATTCCAGGTAGATCAAAAACAACACTTCAACATTTATTACAAGGAAATATAGTTGACTATCTCCATGCTATAGAGGCAGGGAAATATTTTGCTAAGCAAATGGAAAAAGATACAGATGATAGCAAAAAAGATTACATTCGACTACAGCTGACACTCCAGTTTCTGTTTGCTAAATCCATCACAAGGCAAAGTTAAAGTAAAAGCCACACCTTTGGCGAAGAGGGTCACAACAGGATAGGAATAATATTCAGAATACACAATACTCCTATAGCCCAAAAGGGAAGAGAAAAGCAACCCAATCTTTAAAAAATGAATGAAAGGAAATGCAAAAGAAAACTCAAATGGCTGACAAACATATGCTAAAAATGCATCTGTACTCAACTGGGAGATAATATTAAAAAAAAAAAAAATGGAAAACTTGCAGAGATTATCCTGTTCAGACAGGATTGCATGCTGTTGGGGCTGTGACTGGGACATGCACCCTGGAAAAATGTGGTGGCATCTAGAAGAGTTAAATATGCAGCTGTTCTATGACCTGGTATCTCAACTGTGAAGTCATGCAGACGATGGACTTCTGTCTGGGATCAGCACTGTCACTAAAGAGAAAAGGAAACAACCCTAGAGTTCATCCCAAGGGGAACACTTTCGGAAGTGTAAACATATGAATGTCTTCAGCAGAACGAAGTAGACCTGTGTGTGTACGATAGACAGAGCTGGCATACAAGGTGTGGAGTGGCTAAAGCAAACTCCAGATGGCTAAATGCAGCACATCCTTTATGCAAAATGTCAAAATGAGCAAAAGTCACTACATGTTGTTAATAAGTACAGAGAGCAAAAAATGCAAACCTTTGAACGAAAAGGACTAAAACACATTCATGATCGCGACAGCTCTGAGGAATGAGGAAGGAGAATTGGGACTCGGAGCGGGTCAGAGGAGCTTCAGCTTTATTAGTCATTTTTAAATTTTCTAATTTTGCAAAAGGACATGAATCAAGTAGGACAAATGTTAACACTTATGAATTCAGAGAGGTGGACAGAAGGGAGCCTCCTCTCTCTCTCCTTCACCCCTCCCTCCTTTCTGTCTAGTCATTAATAATACTGTTCTCTCCTTCCTTGAGGTGGGGCAGGAGAAGAAAATGCTCAAAGTAATTTACTTTTCTCTGAAATCCTCCTCTTAAATATCTTGGAATAAGGATGATATAAGGATGATGAGTTCCAGAAAGCTTTCAATGAGAAGGTAATGCTTTAATGGAGTATCTATGGCTGAATAGAAGTTCCCCTCTGTGGAGAAAGATGGAGGAAGGACGTCCTTGGCAGAGAAAAGAGTTTGTGCAAAAGCTTGGAAACCTACATCACATGCATATTCAGGAGTGGTAAACCAAAGGGACCAGGAGATGGGGCAGAGGGAAACAGGAGCCAGGGACGGATCCTGGAGGGACTGGTGACCAGGCTGAAGGTCTCAGCCCTGATGCTGTGAGCACGGGGCACTCGGTCATAGTGCCTTGCAAGGCACCAGCATTTAAAGCAAATTGTAAAAACTTGGGATGGGCTAAGATCGTTCTATTATTTTAGGGGAGGGACCTTCCCTCTCATCGCCCCGCCTTCTCAAAGAGCAAGTATATCAGGAAGGGATACAATAGACCACTCAGTGCCAAGTGACTGGAAGGAGAGGCCAGCTGCTTGCAAGAGTGGCCCTGGAATACCAGCTGTCCGGTGCCTGGAGACCTCAGCGCCTGCAGGTCTTCCAACCCTTCCACTAAGGAGGACAACATCCCTACTCTTCCTAGTGGGAAACTGAGCCTGGGTGCAGACCCCACTGGGAAGACTGGGGTGGGAGAGTCTCAGTCCCCAACAGAACAGCTGACACTCTAGCCAGCCTAGAGTCTGCTCCCAGGGTCACCTTAGATCATTCTGCTCTTCTCGGTACAAGCAGTACCCGGGTATGGCCAGGCCTGTGTCTTTAAAGCCCAGCCTCAAAGAAAAGATGGACGCAGGAGAGGGAGAGGGTCTGATTATGACTTTCCTAGGCCATGGGCATCCTGGCCTTCATGGGCCTCTTCGTCTGTGAAAAAGCACTTTAAAATTCTATTTTACCATCATGTTGATATAAAAGTCAATATATGCATAGAGAGTAAAACATTTCCTTTATCCTGAAAGGTTTTTCTTCTTCCGAGTATGAAAGAAATCCCGCTCTCTCCATAGGCCCCTAGCGGTTCTGTGGGCCCCAGGCACATGGCCTTCTGGGTCTCATGGAGAAGTCATCCTGGGGATGAGATGCAGGGAGACCACGCCGGAGGCATCGTGACAGTCATTGGTGGGTGCTGATGCGGTCACCATGGTGATGAGAGGCGGGGCAGGTGAGAGATGTGCGGAGCAGAACGGAGGGAACACAGGCGGTCTTCATGAAAGGATGAGGATGGAGGGGAGGTGGAGAAGGAGCAGCGGGCCCACCACCAGAGAAGTGCCTCTGCCTCTCCACACGCTCCTCTCTGCCTCCCACATCTCATGCAATATAAATGAAGACAGAGAAGGCAGCTAATTGGAGCCTTTTGCAGTCTAAATGGAGCTGCTTCCTCATCCTTCCAATGAGACCACCCCGCTCGGGAACCGGGCATCCAGAACACTTAGCATTTAGAATCTTGCTCGGTTCCAAGCACACGGCTGCTAAATGAGTTCCCGCGAGGGCCTCCCCCATGCTAGAGCAGGGACTCCAGCATTTGGGAACTTCAGAGCCAGGCAGGGGGCAGGGATCCAGCCCCAAATCAGGCTGAGCCTTTACAGCTTCATCCATCAGCAGGCAGGCTGCCCAGCTGGTATTGACGCCTCTCATGGAGCCCTGCTGCAACCAGAGGAGGGACACGGCCTGGACCGCCAGCTGCTGCCTGCGTGTGGCTTCTCCACCGAGCTGAGCCAGCAGTAGGGGAGAAAGAGAAATGGATCCCAATTAGGGGCTACCTCAAGCTGCGTCAGGATGTCAGCGCATCTCTCCAGCTATGTCTACACACACACACACACACACACACACACACACACACACACACACCCTCACTCCTCGCTCCTATTCTGTCTCAGAAACTGCATCAGCATTCGTTGCCTGCATTCTGTTCCCGAACCCCAGGCTCAGCTCCCTATCCAGGAGAGAAAGCACGGGGTAGTGAGTTCCCTGTGCCCCTTTTCAACACATTCACTTAATACCCTTTGCAAACAGCCTGGTGTGGCTTCCTGAAGCCCACTCCTGCACCTGTGGCAGAGACCAGACTCTTTGCCAAGCAGGCATTTGGGTAGATCTACGTATTGATCACAGCCCAAGTCTGGAATAACTCGAGTTGTTCTCAAACTTAGCATGCAGGAGAGTCACCTGCAGGGCCTGTTAAAGCCCAGCTGGGGGACCTGACCACAGGGTTTCCAACTCGGCAGGTCAGGGGCAGGGCCCGAGAACGTGCATTCCTAGCAAGCCCTTTACCCAACCTCTTCCAGCCACATCCAGTGCTGCTCCTGACCTTCCTCCATTTCTTTCATTCCTGCTGCTTGTTCCATGTCTCCCATCTTGACTTTTGACCTTGCCTTCCCATCCAAGTTCCTGGTGCCTCTGAACCCCAGAGACACCCCCTGGCTAGCAACCTCCTGCCCTCGCACTGTCCTGGGAGACTGGGCCTTCTGGTTCTCATAGGTCCTTTGCAAGAGGACACTGGCGTTGGTCTCCCTGCAGCCTTTATTTTTCAGATTGGGAAACTGAGCTGCCTGTCACTGAAGTGATGAGTCTGAAATCCTCGGGCAACATGACACAGGCGAGGGTGTAGCCAGGTCTCCTGATGCGGGGTTCCCTGCCCTTCCACCTCATGTGGCCTCCTTCTCTGCTGGGAATGCTTTTGTCTGCAAGGAGCAGAGTCCTCCCAACAGTGGCTGTACCCCAGAGGTGTAGGTGTTCCTCCGGCATTCTGTGTCTTCTCCGAAGTCTGGGGTAGGTCAGGGATCTGTTGACGTGACTCTGGGGACCTCAGGAGGCAGCCAGGGTTCAGGCATAAGACTTCTGGCCCCAGCGTACAGGCAGACGGGGACAGACGGGGACAGCACTTCCCCTGGCTTGTTCTTCTTGTCAAAGAGGAAGCTCTGACCTGTGCGTTAGATCCCCGTCCAGCCCACCAGCAAGAACTACACAGACAGGGACGTTCTGCTCTCTAATTTGAAGGTCAGTCCTCTCTTTGGGACAAGAAATCAAGACAGCACACCGCAGCAACCTTCAGAAATAAATGCCACCAGATTCTGGGAGCGTCTGAATGGACAGCCCCCTTGAGCCTATTGGATGGAGAGACCACGAGCCAGGGCCCATCCTGCTTTCTCGTCTCTGCATCTGACACAGCAAATCTGTGTGTTCAACACACCCTTCTTTCCCCGCTGCCTGCTGGGCCTCGCATGTGGAAGCGGGCCTGGGACCAGCATGGCCAGGTGGCATGAGCCTGAGATTGGGAACCAGACCAAGCCCATCATTTGCAAACTGCACCACTCTGCGCCTTTCTCCCTCACTTTTCTCACTGCAGAGTAGTTGTGAAGGCTTGCTAACACCTAGAGGCACGGGACACGATGGATGAGAATGGATGGTGTGAAGACGGAATGAAGGGCTCTGTGCTCATGGGCGGCCTTCCCATCACTCAGAGCTCTGATGCCTTCAGAAGGACGCCGTCGAGAGTACAGAATGACAGTAGCAAGAATGATGGCAGCGCTCCCCTTTATTGAATGATTCACCAGGTACCAGAACTGTGCCTGAGCTTTACACATCTCAGCTCTTCAATCCTCATCGCAATCCCAGGAGAGAGGGACAGTTACCGCATTTGGCTGTGCATAATACGCACCCACATTTTGGGGGCCAAACTTTCGGGGGAAAAAAAATCTTTCGTTTTCATTTTTTCATTCCAAGTATTATGTGTTTCTATTGACAAATTTGTTTTTTATAGTATGATTTATTCTCACATAGGATGGTACCTGAAATTGCATGTAACACATCATCACAAAACACAAGAACAGATAGAAGGTAGAAGAAGTAAAGGAATTTAAAACGGATACGGCTATGGAACTGGGACTAACCCTGTATAATGCACTTTCTTATTTTTCCCTCACAAATGTGGGTCAAAAACATTGTGCGTGATACACGGCAAAATACGGTATTAAGTCCATTATCAGCTGAAGAAACTGAGGCACAGAGAGGGTTACCATTGTGAGCCCTGACTCCTGGCCCTGCGCCTGAGCTCTCCCCTTACGCTGCTCCCCAGAACAGATTAAACGCATGATCTCCACACGGCAGCTGCCCCCCGCTCACCTGGAGGGTGTCCAGACAAAATGAGATTTGGAAATACTCCCATCGAGAGGCGCAGCAAACACAACATCACCACGCCACACTCCTGGACAGCCCCTCAGCAGAGACACTCCATTCTGCATGTCCAAGGGGCTGTGGGCAGAAGGGTGCAGGCTCAGAGGCGCTGTGAGCACCCCAGCTCTTGGCTAAGTATTGCTTCTCATTGCTTTTGGTGCCCTGTGTCCCCAGACCACGCTCTGGGGCCCTCCATCCCTTCCCAGCACCTCGCCACCCAGGCCCCGGGCTGGGCACCAGACACCACAGAGAGGGAGCGAGCTCAATTTCAGCCCCGAAGGCTAGGGGCCTCGGGGACGCAGAAACGCCTTCTGAGGACCGGTGTTTGCCGGACAGGAGCAGATGCCCAAGTCTCTTTCCCAGCCTCGGGGTCAGGGACTGGGAGGGCAGGGTGTGGATGGACAGAGACTAGCCATGGAGGCACTCATAAAAGCAATGAGCACTGACTGCACTCCGCTACCACGTCAGCGAGCTTAGCTCATCGAGACGCAAAATAACCCAATGAGGTGGGTACAGCCATCATCCCCATTTTACAGAAGGGAAACTGAAGCCCGAAGAAGCTGAATGTGTCCCAGATCATAGAGATTGTACATGGAAGGGCCAGGATCCGGGGTGGTTTCTGGGATGTCTGCCCTTACACTGCATGGGAGAGGGCCAGGCACCCGATAACCACTGGGTACACCTAGGATGGCCAACCAACCAATCGAGGGGAAGCCGAGACCCTGCAGAGTGAGTGTTAGTTCACGGAGATAACCCTCAGGCAGGGGGACTGCAGTCTGCAAGCCTGGCAGCTCTCTCCACATACACCCTGGCTGATTGACAGCTGGGCCCACAGGCCCAATCCCCAAAGACCGACCCGGATGCCAGCCCCGGCCTTGACCCGAGTCTCAGCCTCTGGAAAACCTTCCCTAGCTAATTAGGAGAGTGGAGAGCACGCAACCACCGGCCGCACACCCCACTCAGTCGCCACTTACCACTCTGACCTGCATTTGCTCTGGTATCCATAATGCATTTGCCCGACTTAGGCATGCCTTTTATGGGATCGTTTAATGTCCATCCTCAACCACATCTGGCTGATTTGCTAAGCACTGACCCCAAAATCCAGACTTGATCAGCAGATGGATGAAGGGACAGCGTTCTCCTTGTAGGCAAATTAACTACCAAATTCTCCCAACAGCAAGCTCCTTCTTGGTGCCTGTCCAGTGCAGAGACGTTCTGTTTTTAAAGCAATCCACAAATGTGTCTTCTATTATTTCGTTGACTTGTTTATATATACTCTCTCATTCCACCCCTCCACCCTCTCCCCGCAAAAAGATTGAGGCCATTTCCAAAATATAGGTAACGAAATAAAATAAATAACTGGAGTCAGGGTAAAGGAAAAGCAAGAATAGGAAATAAAATAAAGCAAGGAGCCTTATTAAGTTTGGGTGTTTATAATTTTTTATTATTAAGGGAAGGTGCCAGCAGGAGTGAAGGCAGTAGTAGGCAGGCAGGCAGGAAGAAAAAGGAAAAAGAAGCACTTTATTTTTCATTTAGTTGTTCACACCGGTTGTTTTCCCCCGAACCTGGGACTTGAACCCAGGGGAAAAGGGGTATAGGGGAATAAGGCCTGAGCTCCTTTGGAGGAGGTTGACCTAACCACTTCTCTGCTAGGGTGCACCATCTCATTAAGTTTTTGTCTTTGTTTTAAAGGAAAGGTGTAGGCAGGAATGAAGGTAATCAGGCAGAAGAAAGAGTAGGAAGAGACATTTATTTATTTTATTTCATTGTTCATCTTGGCTGGCCCCCTCCTACCCACTGGCCCCGGTCTTGAACCTGAGTCCTATGGGATGTCTGTGAACTACGTCCAGTGGCCTTATCCACTAGGCCACCAGGGCATACCCATCTCATTAAGTTCTAAAATGTCCTGTTCTGTCCAGTCTGCTTGAATTGGGTTGGTTCCTGAGGTTGAGTTTTCTAGCAGCTAAAGCAAGAATGACTAATAAATTCATTGATCAGATTTCCAGGGCTAGAGAAGGGAAAACAAAACAGTTGCTTAAAGGAAAAGGCAGGAAGCGGAGCAGCCGCAGCAGCAGCACAGGATTTCTAATCCTGAGACATAGCCATCAAGCCTGCGTCGGATTTGGCCAAGGTTTTGGCCAAACTCAGCCTGATCTGGTCTCAGCATGATCCCCACCCAGTGTTCTCAGCTGGATAAAGACCATCCACAGGTCCACCTTACCCAGTCCCCGGCCCCTCCCTGCATGCAAGACCAGAGCAGAGCAGACAGAGTGGGAGACGCTCTGCTCATCCCTGTGAGCCCTGCAGACCCAGCCCTTTAACATCCCTTTCCCCTCCAGCTCCTCCAGGGTCACACCTGAGTCCGATTAGGGTTCCTCGGGGTTCAGTGTGGTGGGGTCTCCACCCTCAGACTTTCAGGCATGGGAGGGCCTCTCTGCCTTGCCCAGCAGTGCAGGCCCTGATGAACCCTGAGCTCAGCCCGGACACTGACTTTGGACTCCCGGCCTCCAGGACGGCGAGAGAATAAATGTGTCCTGTGCTAAGCCATGGAGTTTGGGGATATTCCATGACAGCAGCTGCAGGCACCTCCAACAAGGCTTGCAGGTGACAAACCGAGGCCCTGAGAAGTGAAGTCATTTGCCGCAGAGCACACAGCTAGTCCATCATGGCTGTCATCCTTCTCTTGGGAGAGAAAGCTGATTCCTCCAAAATGAGAAGTCTAAGGAGATTCAGGTCATTTGGAAGCAGTAAGAGCTCACAGCACCCAGGCAGCCCCCCAAGAGAAAGCCACACATTCAGCTTGCTGACAACTCTCTGGGGACACTCCAGGCCCTTGACTCTTGTCCCCACCATCCCTCCTGTCACTTCCACAGGAGGGCGGCGAAGAGGGACAGTCCTGGGGTCATGCAGAAGACAAAATCAGAGTGGCATCACGACATCCCTACTCTCTCGGAGAGGCTAAGACCAGGAGAAAGATATCACAGCCCCGACACACACTAGACATGTGCTTGGTACCGTCACAGTCAATCCACCACATTCCTGCCAGAGACATGACTCTGTCCCAGTTTACTATGGGGAAACTGAGGCTCAGAGAGGCAAAGAGTTTTTTCCAAGTTTACCCGGCTAAGAAGCCATCAGCCAGTTGTACTGACTGCAAGTTCCCCACCCACCCCTGAGCCCCAGTCCCAGCCACGGGGCATGGCTCCTCTCATCATGGGAAGACACCAAGGTGACCAGCCTTCTCCGCCTTTCCCCCTCCCGCCTCCACCACACTCCCTGCCCGTGGAGTTCCCTTTATTCACCCGAGCAGTGACACGGCCACCCAAACTAGCAAAGGCCACCCAGAACAAACTGAACTCAAAAATAGATGAGAAGTTATTCTGAAAGCCAAAGCCTCACGCCCGGGATTATGATCATAAGTCCTGTAAACCGGCTCTTCATTTCCCACACTAATGGGAGGGAGCAGTGGCGCAGATAATTAAAAATGCATTTATATTTGGCTCCAGAATGTGTTTTTGTTCTCATGTTTGGATATGGGAGGGTCTGGTGTTCTGGGAATTCAGTGTGACTTTATAATCCTCCCGCAAAAAAAAAAAAAAATGAAGAAAGTAAGTACAAAGACCTATCTGGAGAGAAGCCAGGAAGTCCTCTTCGTGCTCAGTCCCAACTTGTCAACCTCTCTCTGCGGAAAATAAAACATGTCACCTCCAAGGTGGACGCGAGCAGAACTGCAAAAAGAATGAATTTTGTTGTTTTAAGTCACTGCTTTGGGAATGGCTTGTTACGCAGCATAGATAACTGATACAGTCTCATTCTATGTCCCCATTCCTGTGACCTCTGTGAGATATTCATGAATTCCTGGTCATCTTGGCATTCAGCTTCTTGCTTCTTCTAATCCTGCCATCTGCCCTCCACCCTCCACCTTTCTTCCCACACTGTTCCCTTCCTGGAGCTGAAAACTCTCTCTGTCCCCCAATGTCCTCCAAATAACTTACCAGCCTTTGGTGAATGGCACAGACTTCGCTGAGGATCTGGAGAAGGCACAGGCTGTTCCTGTCACAGGATCTCAACTGACTTGCATTTGAATGCTAGAAATTTTCTCTTAAAAATGTCTGGTCACCCCACCAATAGCTTTCTTCCTTAGCTTCAATCTCCCAACCATTCGGCAGCCCTCTCCCTCTGCCTGCTCTCCTCTCTTCTCAAATTCCCATGTGCACCATTTGCTGCTGGTTTAGCTATCTGCCATTTCCAGACACTTCATACTCTCTAAGTCTTATCTTCTACCCTCAGAAGATTGTCACGTATTTTCCCAAACAAAGGTTGTTTTTCCCCTAAGGAGACTCTGATGCCAGATGCTGAACTAACAGTTGCACTTTTTAATTCTGCTCTATCATTGAGGGAGGGCACTTCTAGGTGTCTGTTCAATGTCTTTCTTCTGTCCAAAACACCTGAGCACCAGCTTTGTTCAGGGCAGCTCATTCTCCAACCGCCTTTGCAGCTCAGAGTGAACATGAGCCCCAGTGATGAACCTAGATGCAAATAGTCTACTGGAGATCTGCAGGAATGCTGATCCTTTTCTGATATCAGTACTGCCCCACCTGCCTGCTTCTTCCTGCCTGGGATGTGGACACAATGTCTGCTGACGTAGCAGCCATCTTGTAACCAAGAAGACGAAAGCCACATGCCCGGAACTGCAGAACCGAGACAGAATGAGGCTGCACTTTTGATGGCTTCTTGAAAGCGCACCTGGACTGCTTAATTCTGGACTCCATGCTTGTTGCGAAAAATAAACTGTGTTGAGTTTTGTGTCTCTTGCATCTGAATGCAATCCTACCTGATTCAATAAGTAATTACATTTTGATTTCAAATACCTTTCCTTTAGCTGCTGCTGCTTCAGGTAAAAGGATGATGATGTCAACCACCGACTAGATATTAAAGTTGGTAATGATGTCAATTAGCAGTGCTCAAGTCATATCACCTGCCACGACGGAGAATTGTAAGTGGAAGAGAACAGCTGGGAACTCATCTCAGCGTGGTCCTGAGCCCTCCTCAGGGCCGAGGTGGGGGTCCTGCTCAAGTCAGCCTCCCCTGTGTCATGCTGGACACAGTGTCCACAGAGTGGGCAGAGAAGTGTAGAATGTTCTTCGTAGTGTCTTCTGTTCCGCGTGGCCCAGGGGAGGTGGGTTCGTCTGGGCCCCCAGCAGACAGGCAGAACCCTGGGCAGCAGTTTGGCAGACTCGGGCCTTCACACTGGATTTCTTTCTGTTCCAGCTCAGCCACCGAGTTGGTAAGTCATCTCAGGTGAGCACCGGCTTCAGTGTCCCCTCCCTGCTTTCCTGGCCCCAATCTCCAGGGTCGGCCAGGACCTCTGGAGGCAGCAACCCACCCTGAGCTGCACCAGCAACCCCCGAACCTCTGCTTCCCTGGGAGGAAAGCACCCCCACGCCCCCCACCAACTGGCCTTGGGGACCAGCCAGACTCCTGCTGCACTTTGATATATTGGCCTAATATTCCTGGGATTATTTTTTGCTCCATGTTTTGTTTTCTTGAACAGCCCCTGGGAGGCCTCATTATCTTGCTCTGAGCATGGGGCGCGACTGTCATCAAAACGCCTCTGAGAGCTCCAGCAGAGCCTGCCTGGTGCCCGAGCAGGCCCAGGGGACCGGAAGGCAGACGCCCAGCAGCAGGGAAGGCACCAGGCTGCTCTCTCTGAGGCTCCATCCCAGTAGCCCGGAGCTCGTCCAGCCTCAAGACCTGGCTCAACCGAGACAGGGGTAGGGAGACGTGCCCGAGGAGGGACAGCCCTCCTCGTCATGTATTTCCCGCTTCCTATTCCAGGATCTCTAGATTTTTTTAATTTTCCCCAAAATGACCATAAGCCCTTCTTCTAACCCCCTCTGCATTCCCTGCCACAGTGTTGGACAGCCAAGGTCAGGGCCTCCAGCCCTCCAGTCATTTCTTAGACGTTAAATATTTAATGAGCAGCTACTATGTGCTAGGCGCCAAGCCAGCCTTCCATGCCACATAGGAGAGAATAACAGCAGTAATGGTATTGATAACCAGCCTGTCATGTGCTGGGAGAGCTGAACATCCTCTTCCTCCCTCGTGACCTTCGTCGTCACATCATCCGCACCATCTCGAGCCCCTCCCAGGTGCATGCCATGTGCTAGACACAGCTCTTCATGCCCTTGCGTGTGCACGGAGTGCTCCTGACCCGCATAGCAAAGCTATGAGGGCTAAACTAGTAGGAAGCGGAGGCTCAGAGAGACGCATGACTCGCCCCGGGTGCTCAGCACCTGTGTGTGGAGGCACAGGTGTAAGCGCTCCCGGGGCAGCAGGAAGTGCGGCTGCGGTGTCAGGGGCCTGGGAGCCGGGCAGACTCGGGGCCTGTTGCTCCACAGGACTGAGGACCCAGGCAGGACTCTGAGGTGGTGAGATGTGGCTCTGAGCCACAAACACCCTGGGGGACTGTCCGGCCCTCCGCGCCTGTTTGGGGCACCTGCCAATTCTCCATCCCTGCACTGCCAGGGGGCGGGGTGGACAGGGGTCCAGTTCTGCTGCCCCCAACCCTGGTAGACAGGACGTCATCCTGTGGGATGTGCCGTGTCAGGTGTCTTGGCCCCAGAGTCCTCAGAGAGTGGGAGCGGCCTCCTCTAAGTGAAAGTAAGGATAGGCCGCTGAGGGTCTCCTGTGGGGACTGTCACACCCAGTTGAACATCTACTCTGCCATCTCTCTACCCCGGTGACCCTAGGAGAGTCGCACCCATGTTGTGACCTTGGTGACGTCCATTCCCTGAACGGAGAGCCAGGCAGGAGCTGGAGTCAGAGAGCAGGGTCCACGCCAGGCCCACTTCCAGCACCTGCTCAGCTCCTCACAGGAACAGTCCACACCCTCCCTTCTCGTTCAGTCGCCGGTACTCGTTCAGTACTCACTACCGCCAGGCTCGGTGCTTCGAGGCATCAAGAGAAGGAAATAAATGACAACGGTGATGATAACAGCCAGACTGCTTCGTGATGAAAACTAGTCTCTCTCGATGCAGCTTGGCGAGTGGCGACGCTCCAGGCCTGGGCAGGAGTCCCTCTCTGCAACCCCCGAGCTGCGTGAACCCCAGCAGGCTGCAGGCGTCTGCGCCCCGTCTCCTCGCTGACAGGGCGACGAGCACAGCCCTGCTCTGCTCGATGGTGGGAGATGTGGTTCTGGCCCAGACGTGCAAGTCACAGTGAGCTCTTCAGGCACCGTGGGAGCTGCCCTTACAGGGGTAGATTCTCTCAGGGTCCCACAAGATGGAGTGCAGAGGAACTGGGGTGACTTGTCATCTCATCTGTCCCATAACAGTCTTAGCCCCAGACCCTGGGTGGCCAGGTCATGCCCCCGGCCCCAAATTCATAGACTGCAGCCTGCGGACTTAGCACCTCAGTAGGAGACTCTGGGGAGATAGGGTCTATAAGGAGACAATTAAGTTAAAACGGGTCATCAGAGCGAGTCCTTTGGGTTCTAACCCCCACCAGCCAGCTCCTCTGAGCCGGAAGCTGGGTCTCCCTGATGTGGTTTCAACCTGACACCTTGTCTCACCTTCCACCAGACTCTGAGAATCGTGCTGTTTTACCAATGAGGAAACAAGCCTGGGAGAAGCCAGGTGCCAAGCCCAAGGCCACACTGATGCTCATGGAAGAGCCAGGTGAGAGCCCAGTCAACCTCAACATGGCTCTGTCCCGTCACTTCATCTGCAGGGATCGCAAAGTGCTGTCTCTGCAACTCAAAGGCCTTTTTCCCAAAGCCAGAGACTCTCCCAACTCAGTCCACCACGCGAAAGGGGGCTCTCCATCCCTGGGGACCTGGAGGGTGGGGGGCGTGTGGTGGAGACGTCAGGAACGCCCCCGGACCTCACACACACACCCACGGGCACGCTCACGCATGATATCCAGACACAGGGACACTCATAGGGATACATAGAGACACACACATACATGCCACCAGCCAACCGTCTCCCAGAGCCAATTAGCAAGCCTGGGTGGTCCCAGGGGAGCCCCTCGGGGTGACAGACTTATTGATCAGCTGGAGTGGCGGAGTGGCGAGCAGGAGAGAGGAGTCATTTAAGCAGCGTTCTCCCCTTTCCGAGTGTGGCAGGGACTCCGGGGGTGGAGAGTAAGTTGTATTTACTGTGACGGTAATTGAAAGGCAGCGCAGCCACCCCGTGTTGTCCCCGCCAATATCTAATTGCTGGACCAAAAACTGCTGGAGAGCTGGGGCTGGGACTGGGGGAGCCGGGGAGAAACCGCGTTAATATAGCCCCGAATCGATAGCGAGAGCTTTCACAGTGTCAGGCACAATAAATGGAGCTTGAACAACTGGAAGCTGCAGAAAATTAGCCTCCAGGCTGACTAGGTTTGAAAGCTAAAAGCTGGTAAATGCAGAAACAGAAGGGAGTTTTCTGCCGCCCCTGCTGTCGACGTGTTTTCTGATGGCAAGTGTGGGGCTGGCGCGGCCCGCGCACACAGGCTTCGCTGAGGAGGGCTCAGACAGACCTCCATCCGGCCTCCCGGGAAGGACTTAGGTCACGGAAGCCCCTGGTAGCCCATGACCTTGGGCCAATCACGTCAGCTGCCTGAGCTCCACTGCTCATCTCTAGAGCGCACTTGGGTTGCAGAGAACCGGAAGAACAGGGTTTGAATCCCCGGGTGCCCCATTCTCACTGTGCAGCACGGATGGGCATCACACCATCTAGAAAAGAAGAGCGATGGTGCCTGGCTGCGACTGGCTGACAATGCACCCCTAGAAGAGATCCAGGTCCCAAACCCTGGGGCCAATGGACGCTCCCTTACTTGGCCAAACAGAAAAGGGACTTTGTAGACGTGATGAAGGGAAGGATCTTGAGAGGGGGTGGAGATTATCCTGGCTTATCTAAATGCCCTCCCGAGTGTCCACAGAACAGTGAGGCAGAGGGAGATTGAACACACACAGGGGAGAAGGTGAGGCGAGCATGGAGCAGAGAGATGTGAAGATGTTGGCCTGGAGTTGGAATGATGTGGCCACAAGCCAATGGACGCTGGAAGCCCCCAGAGCCGGAGGGGACTCTCCCATGACGCCTCCAGAGAGAGCACAACCCTGTGACACTGTCGTCTGATTTCTGCCTCCCAAAGGTGAGAGGGTACATTTCTGTTTTTAAGCCATCATTTGTCACAGCAACTGAAAGAAACTAATGCGCCCACTTTGCAGAGTTGAGAAGATGAAAAATATCAAAACATCTGGCACATAGAGTCTTGAGAATTCAGATGTCACACACCCCAGTGATCGTCAGTTGTCACGTGAGAGCCTAGGGTCCCAGTTTAAGCCAAGGTTTCTCTGTGAAGCATCTGATGTTTCTTCAACAGATGTATTGAGCAAATTATGAATGTCTAACCCTTTTGCTAGACTGTAAGCCCCATGAGGGGTGGTCTTCTTTCTTTTGTTCACTGATGACCTAGGGTGCCAGCACAGTGCCTGACACATAGTTGTGCCAATAAACACTCGTTGGATAAAAATGATGATAATTTTAAAAAATAACACCTGGCACACAAGAGGTGTTCAAAAGAAGACAGCTGTAGTGTTCTAAACAAAAGGCTTGTGGGATGGAAGCTTTCTTCTCTGGGTTTGTTTCCTAATCTGGAGAAAGATGATGATCAACACCGCTCCCCGGCTGGCCGTGCATGACGATGCCGTGGTGGAGGCGGGAGAGCTTTGAAAACCAACATGCAGCCATCTTGATCTCCAGAGAGACCTCACTGCTCCCTCCCTCCCTCTTCAACTCCCTGAGACCCTGGGGGTGCCCATGGGTAACTCGGGGGTCAGGAATCCCCTGTGACTCATGTGTGTACACTTCCCTGGTTAAATGTTCCATCGTGTTCAGATTTTCAAAGAGGGTCTGTAACCTGGAATAAAGTGTGTCTCCTCTGGAGCCATCTACCTCCCACATCTGCACTTGTGTCTGTCCCAGAAGCCAGCTGGGAGGTCACCACTGGCTGTGTCCCAAGACACTCCGGAGACCTGGCACAAATCCCTGGCTTCCGTGAGCCGTGAATGCGGGGCTAGGTGCTGGGCAGAAGGTGGGGAGGCTCCGAGCCCCCAGGAACCCAGGGAGAAGCCAGGGTGATGCTGGTAATGGCAGTGACTCACGTTTGCTCCCAGAGCCGAGTGAACTCCTCTCTCCCCGGTTCTGCAGAAGCTTGAAAGCGGCCGGAGCGAGAATATTACACAACAGATTGGCAAACACTACTCACCACCGTGTGATTCTCTTTTTCCTGAGAAGCTGGTGGTTAAACATTTGACCAAGACACCAGTGGAAAAACCTCACAGTGGAAACAACCTGCTTATTCCAGAGCTTTACAAGGACGCCCCCATGGGTGTCCCCCATGCAGGAGGTCTGTCTGTGCCTGATTTCAGGACTCAGCTGGGGCAGCTCTGACACCTGCTGGACCTAGAACAGAGTCACACCCAGCCTCTCCCGCCTCACCTTTCCTGGGGCTCCCCGATCCCGGCTCTACTGGCAGCACAGGGTCACCAGGGGGGTCTCGGGCAGGGCTGATGCACCGAGCATGCAGGGATGACCCCACCAGGAGGGGCCGCCCACTGGGCCATTCTCTCTGCACCCTCTGTTGAGCCTGCACACACAGCATTCTGCCCTCGCTCAGGATCCGACCCCAGCAGGTGAGACACCCGGCCTCCCGCGGGTCCCCGGGGTCCTGTCATTCCCGTGTCTGAGCCTCCGTCTCCCCACTCCCTCGACTCTGGCACTGGGGCAGTGTGGGGTGAGAATTAAAAACAATGAAGTCCGGTTCACTGAGCACCTTCTCCATGGCCTGGCATTTCACCCTCGAGACAACTCAGGAGGAGAGCGTTAAGCCCTGCCATCCCTCTTTTCCACATGAGCACACTCAGGCTCTGAGCAGGTAAATTCCATGCCTGACGCCCCACCAGGGAGCTGGTGGCCTTGGAAACCAGACCCGCGGCTCCCAGGCCACCAACGACTGGCTCGTAGCACAACGCACGGACATCAGCTGTGTAAGTCCAGTGTTCACACCCGACTCCCCAGAGCCAGGACCCCTGACTGTTGACTCCAGGAGCACCAGTACAGCAGCCCAGCTGGGTCTCCCGTCCCCAAGGAGACCTGGTTCCAGGTCAACTGCCCGCTCAAGAGCAGGGAGGGAGGCCGGGGCGGGAAGCGGGTCCCAGCGGTGCGGCGTCCCCGGTACAGCCAGAGAGCAGTCATCTTGCTCTGTGGGCTGATGGCTGAGGGCTCACAGCTGCCCTCTGACTCGCTAATTGGCACTTCTTCGTTAGAGCCCTTTCACTGAGATGAAAAATATGTGCGTGTGTGTGTGAGGTGTGGATCAGCGGGAGGCTGAAATACCAGACTAACAGTGCCACCTTCTTCAGAGAGCTGCAGAAAGGAAAGACACAAAGGGGAGGATGAGCAAGGAAGGGGTCTCACCAGTATCTCAGCTGGTCAAGTGCATCCCCTGCAGCAGAGGGGTCCAAGGAGAAACACTCCAGGGTTTATAAACAAGGAGGTTTGCTATGAAGCACATCCACAGAAGACACGTGTCTTCTTGGGAGACCAGCAAACTTTGTCACATACACACTTGCTCTGCCCATGAGAGGCTTCCAGGGGCCAGTGTCAGCTCCTGGCTTTTCCTGGCTATAAACACCCAGTGGAAGTTTCCATCATCTTCTGTGAGAGATGGTTATCAGAGAATAATTGACTCTGACCACCTAAGAAATTCAGCATCCAGACCCCAAGAAGAAAGAAGAGGGGGCATCAACCATCCATTCATCCATCCATCCACTTATTTATTCAACCAGATTGTCATACCTACTACATTTATCCATCTATACTTACATACATACATTATCCATCATCTATCCATCTATCCATTGCTCATCCGTCCATTTATCTATTCATCCATCCACCCACTCATCTTGCTATTCGTTCAACTAGTCATCCACCCATCCATCCACTTATTCAACCATTTATCCATCCATCCATCCATCCAACCACTCATTCATCCATCCACTCATCCATCTATTTGTCCAACTATTCATCCACCCATCCATCTACGCATCTGTCCATCCATCCATCCATCCATTCACTTATTTATCCAACCAGATTATCATCCATACATCCACTTATCCATATATCCATACATATATCCGCCACCCATCCATCCATCCAACCAACCAGCCAATTGGCCATCCATCCATCCATCCCTCCATCCAACTAACCATCCATTCAGCGTGAACTGAAGTCTTATCTCCTCAGGGCTTTTGTTTATACAGGTTACCACTGACTAAAGAACTTTACCTTTAAGGTGGCCATAAGGAGGATTCATGTGAACATTAAGTCCTAGGTCCCAGGTTGCATCTTTAAAGAAATCTTTCCTGACCATCAATTCAGAGAGCTCCCCTTCTGCCCTCCAGTTTGAATGGCCTCCTGAGCACTTGCTTCTACCTGAAACTATCACATGTATTTATTTTACTACGGGCTTATTGCAGAAGCCCCCCTCTCCCAGGAGAAAGAAGCATCATCCTGCGGTTGCATTCCCAATGCCTAGAGCCCTACGGGGTGCCGGCTGGGTGATTGAGTAAGCGGGTGGGCCAGTCAGAGAAGCATTTGCTGAGCACCAGCTGTGTGGGGCTCTGTGCTGGGCACCCCTAGAAGAATGAGAAGGACTTGCCTCCAGCAGCTCACGGGCCTGTGGTAGCTGGTCAGCCGGGCTGTTGCTGTAAGTGCTGTAAAGGTACATAAATCCGCACTCCGAGAGCCTTAGGACAAGACTTTCCCAAGGAAGTGGCACTGAGATGCGTTTTCAAGGAGAAATACCATTTTTCCAGGCAGCCATGAGATAAAGGGAATTCAGGCCACAAAGGCCCTGATGGAGAGTGTTGGGCAGCCTACAAGCTGCTTGGTACGTTTCAAGTACAGAAGAGCGCTCTGTCCGAGTTTAGGAAGATTCCTCAAGCCATGTGAGTGGGAGGAGTTGGGCAAGAGCGCTGGAGGCGGGGGTGAGGCAGCTGTTTGCCAGAGACGGGAGAGAGGTGGAGGGTGGACACGAGAGTTACTGAGCAGTGGAAGGGAAGGGATTTTGAGCAAGGAGGATGGAGGGGCCCAGGTCATCATCCAGGGTTCTTCTCTGCCCAATGTCCTGGGCCCCATTGAGCTAGTGAGGACAGAAGCAGGAGCCAGTGGGAGGAGGAATTCTATTCTGGGCCTGCTGAGCTTTAAGTCCTAGTAGGACGTCCCCCAACTCCAGCTCACCCCAGCCCCCAAACACAGGAGCCACAGCACCTCCTCTTCCAGCCCAGCCGGGTCAGTGGGTCAGTGTAACAAACTGCGGGGAGTTCGCAGAAGGTCATCCTGACACCAGGTCGCTCCACAATGGGTTGGCTAGAAGCAGCTGGGACTCCACCAACCTGTAGGGCCGGGGGTGTGCGGCAAGCCTGGAATGTGGGGGGAGGGTCCGGGCGGATGAGTTGGCACCCAGGTCACTCCCAGCAGATGTACTCAGCCCAGCATCTGGCAGGCGGCTGAGTGGTCCCCGAGCACATCATTTGATTCTCTCAGGCCCACCAGTAAAGCCCCCCATCCTGAACCCAGTTGACAGTCGGGGGCATTGTGGTTCAGAGAGGTGATGTGTCTTGGCCAAGACACCACACCTGGAAGAGGTGGAGCTGGGGCTCGAACCCAGGCTTTCTCCCGCTGGGGGACCAGCAGAGGGGCTGCACCACCCAGAGGGCGCCTCCAAGAGTCTGCCCTACTCCCACCCCACAAGCACGCAGCTGGTCTTCTCTGCGTCCCATTGGCTTTGTCCTGAATGGTGCAGCCAGCTCCGGCCTCAGCTCTCCGGGGAGGAGTAGAGAATGAGAGTGAATTTGATCTTCAAATCTGTCAAGCTGTGTGTGTGGCGAGAAGGAAAGTGCCATACACTTTCCAGGTGTTTTTATTGGAAAAGAAAGGTGCAAAGAGCGGAGTCCGCTGTCTTCGAAAGTGGGACGGGCTCGCCAGCTGCAGAAATGACAGCTCCAAACCACTGCCGACAGCCCCGCCTGGAGGCACATGGATGCAATTAGCATGGAGCCTGCGACCCCAAGTCACGCAGCCATCGGTGGAATGAACATCACCCCGCAGCCGCTGCGCCTCCAGAACGGCCCCCACTCTCCTTCAATGCACCCAGCACTGTGCTAAGCTTCCTACGCGCGACCCTGCTCGCCTGCCCGGACACCTGTCTCCTCTGTCTGGCTCCCTGTGTCCCTGGTGCCAGGCAGCAGTGTGCGGGGCACAAACTCGGTACTCAGGACATGTCCAAGACTGAATGAAGATGCCATGCAGTCTTCCCATTTAATGGATTCTTCTATCGTTAAGTGGCTCTGGGCACAGCAGGCTCTTCCTCCAGCTCCAAGTCCCTGTGCCGTCGGGAAAGGCTCCATCTCACTCACATGCTCCTCCCAGGTGGCCCGCTCCTGCCTCGTGTCAGCCCCAAGATGCAGCATGATGAGGCCTGTGCCTCAGTTTCTCCTCATTCTGCCGGGACAAGACACGTGTGTGTACTCCCTGTATGCGGAGATTGAGGGGTATGGTGGGGGAAGCTCATGGCCTCTAATGGAAAAGAAGGTGATCTGCTGGGAAATCCTTCTTCGGGTCCCACTGATGTCAGTCCGCACTGACAAGCCAGCCTCCCCGCCGCCCCCGCTTCCCGGCCTGTCTCCCTCCACCTCATCCCTTGCTCACGGGTCTCCCAGCACCAGCAGCCAAGGCTCCAGTCTCCCTAGCCCTCCCCGAATTCCCTCTGCCCGCCTGTTCACACCCATAATGTCATCGGTGCTCTGCGAAACAATGTGGTCTGCACTCCTAGCAGCCCGGAGCTCAGGAGAAACTCTGAGACTGTTGTCCCTCCTCAGACATGGAGTCCCAGGGCTTGGGCTTGGCGTGGTAGGGGAGGACCTCAGTGCAGAGGTTTATTCTCCATGACTATGCTGCCTCTGCTCCTGGAGGAAGCAGAATGGGTGACGGCCTGCTTCAGGGGCGTAGATGTCAGCTTGTTTTCAACGGTGTATTGAGTCTTCATAATAACCACTTCAGGTGGGGCTATGAATCTGTCCATTTTACAGATGAGGAAACTGAGGCCCAGAGGAGGAGGCAGGGTCCCCAGGGGTGTAGGTGGGAGGACCTGGATTCTAGGCAGCTCTGTGTGAGTCTGAGTTCCATGCCTATACCTGCCCCTCACCCAGCCCACATGAGCACCCTTCACCCCACCCCAAATCCATGCCCACTTACAGGAAGGCACAGAGCCGATGAGCCTGCTTAGCCAAACAGGCCTGAAGGGAAGGGATGCCCTTGGCTGGAGAGAGGGACAAACTCAGAGGACTGCTCTTCACAGGATGCCAGCCATGTGCGGGCATCTGCTGGACACTTTGCCCACGACACCACTGTCATCCAAATCACAACTGTCTACCGTTGTTTTACAGAAAAGGCACCAAGCCCCGCTGGCTGCGCGGCTAGTCAGCGGCTGAGCTGGAACTTGAGCAAGTTCATCTGGCTCCAAAGTCCAGGCCTCCACGAGGGACCATCTCAGGGTCAGGCAGGTAGAGACAGCTACTTGAGTCCTGGCTGCAGCAACAGACCCTCCTACGAGCCCTGTGGGAGGGCGGGCACGGTCCCACAGTGCAGAATCACCCCTTTCTTCTGCCCCCAGCAGAAAGCTCCAGCACCCAGCCCCACAGGCGGCTATGTCTGAATGCAAAATAAATGCTGGTCTCATGATGTGGCACAGACTCTAGAGGCCGACCAGGGCTCAGTCCTGATTTGAAATAGCCTAAGACAGCTGAAGGAGCCTTGCCAGAGAAGCGAAGCAGCGCTGTGGACATCACAGGATCATCCAAGTTGTGGGGTGAGGGCTGGCTGAGAGCAAGAGGGGAAGGGGACGGGGGGACCACCATCTGGCTCAGACTTTTCCTTCACCTGCAAGATTATCCCCATTTTACAGAACCACGCTCCTACAGCAGTGGGTCCGAAGGAGCCCCGACCTCACAGAAACACCATGGGGCCACCCTGGGAAGGTCGGTGCCATCTAACAGGCAGGCCCCGCATCTTCAGACAGCTCTCCTTTGGTCTGTATGTGTAGGGACTCGGTGTCTGGTTTCCTCTGAAAAAATGGTTTGCTGCTTCAGGAAAAATCAGCAAGACAAGGCAGTGCTGCTCCAGGGAGAAGCCACAGGGTCTTCGAGGGATGAGAAGGTCCCAGGTACAGGAAATCAACCCCCAAATGTATGCACCTTATCTCATCTACAGAGTGCTTTCTCCTCCCCAACACCCTTCTCATAGTCTCCTCCACGTCCGACTCAACTCTCCTTCTCCACTTGCCCTCAGCTGGTGGCTCAACATCTCACATCCCAGAGATTATAGGAGCCGTCAGAAGCTCACTCATCTTCCCAACACCCAACCGTCCTCCTTGCCCACTGCGGGAGCCTCCTCCTGCTCTCGGCCTCCAAAACCCTTCTGGAATCACCCACCACAGGCCAGCCTCTCCACCTGGATGCTGGCTCCCTCCAGGGGCCCCCTCTGGGTGCTGCCCTACCTGGTGTCGGCCCCCAGTCTCGCCCATTCCTCATCCCTCCGCTTGCACTCAGGTGTGCTCTGTGCTCTCATCCAGCAAAACACGGGGGGCCCCCGCTTCTCGTCTCTGCTGGCCTCTGCAGCCTCCCAGCCCTCGCTCCGACAAGCCACGCTTCCCAAAGTCCGGATGGCCTCCTGTCGCCAAATCCAACAGGCACCCACCCACGCCCATGGGTGGCAGCACCACTGGACACTCCCTCTCCTTGGGACATCATTTTCGGGCTTCTGTGACATTGAACTCTTGCAATTTCCTGCCTCTCGAGTCTCCCCTTCTCCTCCAGGTCTCACGGAGTGGCCGCGGGACTAGACCTGGAACTGTCTTCTCCCTGCGTCCTCTACTTCCTCCTTAGATGAAGGCAGTCCCGTCAGAACTTTCGTCACCACCTGCCTCTTGATGGCCCACACAGTGTCCGACTCACACTGGCCTTCTGAGCCACACGGCTGGGTGTCTTCCTCCTGGTTCTTCGGGTGGCCCCGCAGGCTTGTACCCACAGTGCTGGAGATCGTGCCCCCTGGGTCTCTGTCTGCACCTCTCAGGTGCCCCCTCAGAAGGATACCTTCTGCCACTCAGCACTCTGTACAGGAGCCCGGGGCTCACGGCCGATGCCTTCAGGCCCTTTGCAGTCCCCGTCCAGCCCTTTAGCTGGCCCTGCCATCTCGTCCCTCCAAAAGCCTTCTGGAATCATCCACTCCATGGCTGCAGCCCCTACCCTAGCCCAAACCACCACCATCGGTCACTCAAACACAGCAAAAACACCCCCAGCTGCTTTCTCGGCTCCCCCTCTTGCCCTGCCTCTAATCCATTCTCCACAGAATAGTCCGGGGTATTCTGGAAACAGGCCTACACACTCCCGTCCACTTCAGTGGCCCTGACCCCGTCACCTGAGGTTTGGCTCTAGGGCGAACATCCATGCCGGGGGTTCTTCCTAAGTCACTCTCCCTCTTGCTCTCTATGCATGAGCTCCCTTCAGCCTGGCTTTTCTTGCCTCAGGACCTTTGCACATGCTAACTCCCCATTTGCCCCCAGCTCCAGTTTCACTGGCTCACTGTCACTTATCGGGGAGGGAGGAGTCCCATATCCAGGCCCAGTTCGATGTCCCTGGCTTGCATCTGCTTCACGCCTCCTTGCCCTTGAATTGATGCAAGCAACGCCTACCTTCCTCCCCGGACTGGGCGCTCCTGGAGTTCAAGCAATGCTTCTATCTGCTTCTATCTGCTTCTACGGTGCCAGCCAGCCCTGAGCACTGAGTGGGGGCCTGATAGAGCCTTGCTGGTGAATACAGGCCCCTCGGCGCTCTCCGGGAGCTGCCCTGAGACAAACTGTGCACCCACAGGAGAAGCCAGACAGGAATTACCTGGAGAAACTAAGGCTCAGAGAAAAGTGGCGACTAGCCCTCAGGGGCACATGTGAGATGCTGCGGTCCAGACTCGGACCCGGGTCCAATCGGCAGGCCCAGGATGCCCGATCAGGGCACCCCGGACAGATATTATCCTGGCGACTGGCCTCCTACCTGACTTTGATAACCGACTCCAATTAGAGTGGCATCATAAGCGGTGATAGATCCACAACTGGTTATAGATTTAATTAAGCAAACCATGTCCCAAACTATCTCTTCTGTAATTGGCCGCGTAAGACACATTTTCCTGCGCCGTTCAGTTACAGCTTAATTTGCCAGGTCAGCAGTTCTGCCTGAAGTCACAGGCAGCAGCCTGGCTAGAATGTCCACTGCTTCTCCCGGCACCGCTCGGGCACGGGCACTGCCCAGCACTTCCCGGGGCGGCCCTTTGACCCGAGAGGAAACTGAGGCCCAAAGAGGGGAAGTGGCTTAGCCCCAGGCTAGCCAACCCGCCGAGGCTGGCTCACACCCGTGTCACACCCCACGCCCTCCTACCACCCACACTGCACGTAACTGGCTGCGCTGCTGGTTTGCGTCTGCTCTGAACAGACAGTTAGAGCTTCTCTGAAACTTATGGCTTCTCTCCATCTCGGTTTCAGAGCAGGCGCTTCTTTTTAGAACGAGGAGCTGGTAACACATACAGGGTGAGGGGAATTGTTTGCATCTTTTCCCCAGGCTCCCAGAATGAGCGTGAGCCCCCAGGGGGCAGGGGCTGTGACGCTCTCTGTCAGCAAGGCGCCCGCAGCACAAGCCACGGAGGGAGGAGCACTTCTTGGACAGAGTTTTTTCTTTAAGAAAAGCCGCCTTGTTATATTATTCATAGTGATAGTGGTGAAATATTTATGGATGAATGATGTGATGTGTGAGATTTGCTTTAAATTAATAAGAAATGGGATTCAGGGAGTACAGAGGGGTGTGTCGATGGGACAGGACAGGCCAAGGGTTGGTGGGTGGGTGGTGGTTCCAGGGGTGTGGATACCTGGGCATTTTCATGAAAGTTCATACTTCTCCCTAATCAAAACCAAAACTAATGAGCTCCAGTCATGGTAATGGTGGTAGCAAAAAGGGGAGGTAAAATGAGCACTTACTATGTGCCCTAACATCTGAGCTTCATGCTGCCCTATCAATGTCGTGTCTGTTTTATAGCCATGTTCTCATATCTGGATGACTCTGCATGTCCAGTTACTCTGTGTATCCTGGATAACACCTTCCTTCCTCTGCTATGACTCCCCAAATCCTGCAAGCTCCTACTCATCTCTTAAGGCTCAGTTCAGGTGTCACCTCCTCCAGGAAGCCTTCCTTGATGCCCTAGGCTAAATTGTATGTTCCCGCTGTGTACTCTACTACTTGTCTCTATCCTTGTATACAATCCCCTACATTGTACATGACTGTTAGTCTGCCTCACCAGACAGGGACTGGCTGCAAGGCAGGACCTATGTCTGTGCCTTGGAGCCTAGCACACAGGAGGTGTGAAATCGAGATCGGGTGTGTGATCATGGGCTGGTCATTTAGTTTCCTGGGTGTAAAACATGATTAACTATGCCTACCATATATGCATGCTCATTCATTCAGCACTTATTGAGCCCCTACTATGCAGTAGGCTTGAATTGAGCCCTGGGTTGGGTCTACAGCAAAGAACAAGACCAGTGAAACTCCCCGGGAGCTGACATCCCAGTTGAAATAAAACAAACAAGTACAATGCAGAGAATGACATTGGGCCCGATAAAAACGAAACAAGGTCACAAGCAGTGGAAAAAAGGGGAGACAGCATGGCAATTTTAAATAGTCAGGTCCAAAAAGGCTTCCCTGTGAAGGTGATAGCGAATGCAGTGGAGGAAGGGGATGGGCACGGGGGTCTTAGAGAAGTGAAGTCGAGGCAGCAGAGAGAACAGATGCAAAATCCCCGAGGTGGGAACTTGCGTTGTTAGAGTCAAGGGCAGAGTAGAAAAAGAGAGGGGAGAGGGTGGATTAGATTCCATGGAAACCCATCATGGCTGCGCGAGATCGGAGCTGATGGCCAGCAGCGCGGGCTGATGAGCCCTGGGCACTGCCTGGCTGCGGAAATCACTTTGCAAGGGTTGCAATGGCTCCCATCTGAAGAGCATCACATCGCCATCATCCTGATATGAAGGTGTGAGCAGCACCTGCCTCTGGCGGCAGTGTCCAGGCGGGGCCCACACAGTGGAGCTTCTCTGGCCAGAGCCCTCATATCTCAAGGGGCTTCCTGGAAGGACAGCCACGTTTAAGTGTGAGAGCCCCTTCACACCCTCTCAGAAAGACACCAATGTCTCTTTATCTGGTGGGAGTTTGTGGACATCTGCTAGATGATGGGAGCCTGGCAGGGAGGGGACCACAGAGGAAAGAGCTCTGTTCCAAGAGGAGGACACAGTCTGGTTGGACCCGGCGGGTGGGACAATGCCAGGGCAGGGAGGCCACAGGGGAAGGATCTGGGGGGCAGACCATCAAGGGCCATGTGGCTCCATCCTGCCTCAGAAGGCTGGGCCAAGTGGAGGGTGGGCAGCATGTGGGCGAGGGCAGCTGAGGTGCCGCGTCCTGTGCACGCAGGCTCTGGAGGTTTCTCCCATGGAGGCCACTGGAGCCCGTGCCCACAGCTAATGAGGGGAAGGGTTTCCCAAATGGTCTGGGGGTGGAGTCACGGTCCTGTGCTGGGGAGCCCCGGGTCTGGGGGTGGAGGCACGGTGCCACCTGCCCTTTGCCCTCTGTCCTCCTTCCTGAATGTACCCCAGGAGACTTCCAGAGTGGGGACAACCTCCCAAAATGAACTGCCAAAATGAAATATGTTCTTTCAGAAATCGAGGCCAAGAAAGAAAGCGAGAGTGGAAGGTAGAGGCTGGCTGCTGACTTCCACAGAAGTTTCTCCTAAGGGGGCGATCGGGTTTGTTTTTAAATTCCAAGGAGAACCACAGGAGCAGAAAGAAAATGAACCTCAGCTAAACCAGGGTGAGGCTGGCCAGACACACAGCCGAGCCGATCTTCATTACGTTGGGTGGTTTCGTTTTGTTTTTCTAATTATGAAATTAAGACACACTCCTTCCAAAGTCCACAAACTAGACAATAGAGAAGGCACGGGAGCATCCCACCAGTTCCGTCACCTCTCCCTCCGTGCTGCTCTGTAGCCCGTTCACTGTCGCGTCTCACTGCACGCTTTCTTCCACTGTCACTTAGCAGCAATTTGTCGAGCCGCTCTTCCATGCGGCCAGCATCGGGGGCATGAGGAGGACGCAGGGGCCACGGCGCCTAGACCCCCCTGCCCTCCTGGAGCTGCTGTGAGAGACTGGCAAGACTCAGATCAATGCAGACATGCATTCTGAGGCCAATGCCATGCAGAAAATAAAGAAAATGAACACGGAGCGATCCCTGCAGAAAGGGGTCAGAGAAGGTCCCTGTGACAGGAGCCATGTGCGCTGAGCCCAGTCGCAGAGGGCCAGCCATGAGCCCATCCACCGAGAGGGCACGGCAGGGGTGAAATCCGGGACTGGCAGATGCTCAGCATTTTGAAGGCACAGAAAGGATATGCCAGTGTAGCTGGAGGCAGGCGCTCGTGTCATTAACACTCAGGAAGAACTTCTTAGACATCGAAGGGCTAGGAGCCTGGACTGGGTGGCTGGGTGATTCGTCCTTAAACAGACACGGTCATCCACGCAGCCTGAATTTATCCTCGAATCGTTATGTGGGGAGACAATTGGGAGACGGTTTGCAAATCAAGGGGAGGGTTACAGCTGTGTGTGGGATGCTACTGCCGAGATCTGCCGAAGGCGCCCGCCCCCAGCACCGTTTCGGCGCTTCTCACCCACAATCCCACCAGAGGGCTGTCGCTGTTCTCCCATCGCACTGACGAGAAAACCGAGGCTCGGAGCTGAGAACGAGCTGGTGCCGGCCCCCGGCGGTTAAGAGGCAGGTCAGCATTCAAGCCCAGACCATCCGCTTGTTGAAATATCATGTATCGACTGACCGCTGCCTCCATGAACCAAACCAGAACATAAAAAATGACGCTTCTTCCCGGAGCTTCCATTTGGCTGGATGATTTGGAGGAAAAGAAGCCACGTAATTTCACTGATGAGTTCTCCGACACATTATTTTTACACCAAAACAAACATGGATTGATGACAGTGCACACAGGCATCCAGAATGCAAAGTAAAATGTGCCTGGATGTTTCAGAGACAACGCAAGGCTTAGACACCATTTTTCCGGCCTCTTCGAATTGCCTGAGAGCAGAGGGTCATCATACAGACGAGCCAGCGAAGGCCCAGAGCACAGAGCACAGAGATGGCTCGTCCCCAGAGTTGTCTCCCAAAGGAGGAGGTTGGGCCCTGAGACCCTGAGACATGGGGGACCCAGGAAATCATAGGAAGCTGGGAGGGAGATGACAGGCACCAGCCCACACTGCCTGTTTGCTGACCCCCCACCATGGCTGAGACAGGCTCAGAGTGGACACAGTCAACTCTGCTGGGCCGGCACTCAGCGGAGATTACTCGGCAGGCCCTCCAGAACGGGACTCTGGGCCTGCTGCAGGTCCCCAATCCAAAGACGAGTCATGTGAGTGCCCCAGAGGAGAGAGGGCTGTGCACCCAGCCCGCAGAGCGGGAGACGCTACGACACAGAGCTGTCACTCAGACCTACATTTGAGTAACTAGAGGATGGAGCAGAGGGATGGAGGGATGGATGGATGACTGGGTTTCAAACTGGGCGCTAGATGAGATGATAGACATGATTTTTATCAGCCATCAATCAGAGATCAAGGGGTGCATTGTATGTACTCGTAGATACGTTTATATAGCAGAGCTCTTTCTGCCGTACAGATTGTGTGCTTCAGGTGGACGGGTCCATTCGGCAGTGGACTGGAGCCAATTATACACCTTTCTCCCTAACTCTGTGCTTAGTGACGTTACACTGATCACTTAAAGGGAGCCTGGGTAGGAATATTTACACTGCGGTCACACTGCGTTCACACTGCGGTCACACATGCTGTCTCACGAGTCGGCTCGTGAGCTCTATGTCAGATCAGTGCACGTGGACATGCCCGTGTGCCATGCAGATAAGAGGACATGTGCAAGGTGGATGGCCTTTGTCATTTACTAGACACATCGACATACATGAACATATGTCCATGCACTTACAATTTTTATGAAATTGCTGTTACACAACTGATTTTGGTCGACCAAGAAAGGCAACCTCATATGGTTATAGCTGATATAGTTTGTAAAAGTGTGTGTGTATGAGAGAGAGATAGAGAGACAGAGAGACACAGAGAGAGAGGGAGGGAGGGAGACAGAGAGACAGAGAGAAACAGAGAAAGGGAGAGACAGGGAGAGGCTGAGGGAGAGAGAGCCTCAGAAAGCCCCATATTGAGAATCAGGGAGGAAACAGAGGAACCAGGCTGCAGACACAAGCCCCCCACTTGCGACCTGTATGACCCAGGCACACAGCTTGCCCTCTCTGAGACTCCGTGTCCCTGCTAGGAATGTGATGCACTGAGGACAGCTGAGCGGACAGCAGGAAGGAGCGGCCGCGAGCCACACCCAGGCAAGTCCTCCAAGGGCCTCTGCCGTCCCCACAGCTCATGCCCGCTTCAAATTGGCCCCGGCACCCGTGAGAGCCGCTGGGTGTCTGGAGGACTTCGCCTGCAGACACAGACCCTTGCATGGGGGGAGCACCCCTTTCCTCATCCCCATGCCCATCCCTTCCCCCACGTCTCCAGGTTCAGAGTGATGCTCGCTGGCTGAAGGATGTCCCTGCCCTGGAGCCACACAGAGTCTGGCTGCAGAACGGCCACCCGCGGCCATCGATCAACAGAGCAGTCACCAGCGCACGTCCCTGAGAGAATCCATCATCGGGTCCCTGGACGCTCTTCTCCGTGACTCTCCCAGAAGCCTGACTCCAGCAGGGGAGCTGGCCAGTGAGACGGGGGCAATTGGCCCTGGAAGGTTCTCTGGAGCTGGTGTCCTGGGGCTGGACCCCTGCCTCTCTGGGCCTCAGTTTCCCTTTGGTATATTTCATTGAAAGAGATTTTCTAACTAAAAAAGAAAAGAAACAGCTACCTGCCAGAGAAAGCTGCTGGGAGGAGAGCGGGACTCTGCCCTTGATGGAAACTGGCTCTGGGAATTCTGTCCACCGTAGTCAGTGCTGAGGAACAAATAGGATTCAGTCTCTAGATTTCAGCAAGTCACTGAGCTGCGCTTCACCTCAGTCTTCTCATCAGTGAAAGGAAGATCATAACGCCTGCCCTAAGGGTTCTCAGGAGAATCTTTTTAATGACCTAAAGCGATGACACCTGTCACTTTTAGAGCACTGGCTACGTGCCAGCTTCTGAGCCCCAAATTTTATATATCACATCATTTCTCTCTACAATGAGGCTGTGCAGTGGGTGCTGGGATCCTGCCCACTTCCCAGAGAAAGAAACCGAGGCTCTAGGAGGGTCAGTGGCATGTCAAGGAAAACAGCTGGCCAGTAGCGAGCCCAGGGTTTGAGCCCAAGGCTTCAACCCAAGGCCATGGCTGACCCACTAGACACACTGGGAATTACAGGCATGGTCCCTGGCAAGTAACAGTCCCTCCATCATGTCAGTTGTTGGAATAATCGTCCATGTTCAGTCCTTTCTTTTCTCAGCTAAAAGTATCTTCTGAACCAGGGCATTGCCTCCAAGGCTGTGCCTTGGGGCTTTTGAATCAAGATTGTGAAGGGAAAGTTTTCACTTCTCTCCTCTGAAGCAGAACAAAGCCTTGATTGGAGGCGGCCTTGCTGTCTTCTGACAGCTTGTCCTGAACTGGGCGTCTTTCACTGTGCAGAGACCCAGGGGGCGTTGACAGTAAGGCCAGTCTGCACAGCTTCAGCCTGACCTCCTGTTTGCCCGCAGGAGAGGAGAGCAGCGGAGAGACGTGGGAGTAAATCTAGGCTCGCCACTGGCCCGCTGTGTGGCCTCAGGCAGGTGAGCAGACCTCTCCGGACCTTTGCTTTATGCCCAGGAAAATGGGGTCTTAACGGCCACCTTGCAGGACTGTGATGCATAAAAGCAGCTGGCACATAGCAGATGCTCAGTAAATGGTAGCTGTCATCATTTATCTTATTTCATCAAGTCCCTGCTTCTGAGCCAATTGCAGTCAGCCTGCTTCCAACCCGGCAGCTGCTGGCCCAAATCCGCCGGCTGGTTTCAGCATACCTAGGATTTGAATGCAATCCCAGGCTTCGAGGAAAGTCGGTTGAGTTTTACAGCTAGGGATTTACAAAGTGTCTAGAGGTTTGAACGCAGCCCAGGTGCCTGGTTCCTCAGGGGAGCGGTCTCTGGACTGCAGGGAGGCTAAGCGTCCTGTACGTCTGCACAGAGAGCAGCCATGACGAGGGTCTGTGACTGCAGTCAGACACCATAGCTGGCCGAGCCCAGAGGCAGCTAGAGAGACATTCAGCCTGGATTTGCAGAAAGGGCAGCAGAGTGCTGACAGTTCGAGGCTCTGTTCCAAGGCTGTCCCTTTAAAAGAGCCATCAGCCAACTCAGCTGCCACCTGCTGTAGAACATTCCAGAACTCAGCTCTATAACACATACTGCAATCATCCTTGAAAGGTGGGCAGGGCATCCCAGGCTCATAGAAAACAGCCCCAGGAGGGCCAGTTCTCTGCTCTAAGCAAATGCCACCCCGTCTGCGTGAGCCCCCACGTCTGGCCGTCCATTGAAAGGAAGGAAGATGTATCAGAACTTCAGCAGAGATGAAGAGGAGAGGGAGAAGGGCTTCTCTGGGGATGCAGGAGTGACCAGTGTGGCTGAGAGAGGGACCAAGCAGGAGACCTGGGAAACAGTGTCGGTTTTCTCCCACCTCTGCTGTGTGACCTTGTATATTCTTCTTGCCCTCTCTGGGCGTTTTCTGCCTAATGTGAGCAACACAGAGAAGTGAAAAGACTGAGCTGTCCAAAATGGTGCCTGTTATCTTCACTGCTGTATTCACAGCATCCAGCTCAGTGCCTGGCACACAGTAGGCTCCCTATAAATAATGGCTGAATTATTTATTACTGTTCTTGCTTCTCCCTGCTTTCCTTCTCCGTGTAATTTTCCCAAAGGCAGCTTTTGATTAGAGAAGCTTCTATGTTGATACAGACTGTTCCTGATGCAAGAAGCAGTCACTATATATCTGATTTTAAAAAGCATTGATCCGGCCCGTTCCGATCCTAATGAGGCAGAGACGAGAGAGAAGCCTTCATTCCCGCATTGCTCTCTGGAATTATTCTCCCGCAGCATCCACCGCGGGGCTGACAGCTGCCACAGCCAGAAAATACCTCGGGCCCCAAGCCGGGGCTGCAGGCCCAAACGCCCCCAGGACTGGCCAGGTAACGAGTGTGAGAGGTGCCCTGTCTGGTCTGGGGGGAACCGGACTGTCCTCCTGCCACCCAGACCCTTCCTATCAGCTCCCACTAATCATCACAGAGGGAAGGCAACCCCGGTGCAGCCGGATGGCTCGCATTTTTTTTTTTTTTTTAAGATGAACATTTAGACTTTTCTGTGAAATTGCCTATTTTTCAACATTGGCAACATATTCAACCATGAAAAAGAAAAAAAAAACTGGAGGAGGCACACAGAACATTCTGCCGGCTGGTTTCAGGTGGCCCCTGAGTTCTAAAGGGTCATGAATAGGAGCCTCTTCAACAGGAGGGGGCCCGCCAGTCTGATGGTGGAGACACAGCTCAGCCCTTGGGAATTCCCCACATCTAATGGGAGGAGTGAAAAGACGCCAATGGACCAGGTACTTCCAGAGCAGATGAATTTGAAATCAAGACCTCAGCCACTAGAGAGACACAAGTTAGAGGATCAGCCTCGAGGCACTTGGACTGAGTCCCAAGACAGGTCTGACACTTCCTGCAAACTCTTGAAGAAAAGACAGGATGCAGGCTGACAAGGGAGTATGTCCCTGGTGAGGGGCACAGTCAACGCAGAAACTCCGGGGCAGAAGGGAGCTAGCGCTGGGATGGGAGGCCGAACGGAGACAGAGCCTTAGAACCAGAGGGCTCCTAAGGGTTGCGTGGTTCGTGGCCCCAGTACACAGATGGGAAAAGAGAGGCTCGAGGAGAAGAAGGACTTACCTGAGACCATGCAGTGAGTGGTGACACAGGCAGGACAGGGAAAAAGTCTTAGGGGACCAGGCTGGGGGTTCCAGGAGGGAGGGAGGGGACCCCAAAGCCCATCTGAGGGATGGCTACTCAGACGTCAGCATGAGAAGCCTCTGGCTGGTGACCACACACCACCGTCTTCCTGGTCTGTGAGCCAGACCAGGAAGGCGCCATCTCCAGCCACAGCCACCCTGTGTTAACCTTTAGACTGAAGAGTAATCACCCATCTGTCTCCCGCCCAACAGCCTCCAAAGGTCTGGCAGGGGAGACAGTGGTCCATATGGAGCCGGGGCTCGGGAGGGCTGGAGGCTGTCCCTGCGAGGAGGCCCGGGGCTCACCCCAATGGGAGGTCAGGGCTCTTGTGAAGAGGAAATGGGGACTTGCCTGAGGTCACCCAGCCAGAGGTGGCAGCTCTGGGACCCGAGCTTTCAAAAGGGCCAGCAGATGGTGTCACACCCCTGCTGGGAGCCTTCCTGTGACCCCCCACCCCCCGCCACCTGCCCTCGTGCTAGCCCACCACCCTTTCCTTGCTCTGGGTCACTGCCCTTGCTCTCCCCTCCTTCTGGAACATTCTCCCACATGGCGGAGACATTCATGAATCCACAGTGGTCAAGGGCAAGAGAGCAAGCGCTCAAACCACAGCAGACAATGGGGTTGGGGATGGACGGGCCTCAGGAGCCTCACGGAATGTTTACCTCTAGGTTAATAAAGTCAGATTTTCTGGGTTACATTTTTTTAATGTTTAATTGAGGCGTCAAACGCATCAAGGCCAAGGACCTCAGTGAACTGCTGCCTGAACTTACATCCACACCCACGGATTTCCACCCAAATCAAGGCCCGGGCTAGGCAGAAAAGGCCCAGCACTGTAGACGCGTCTCATGTGTTCCTTTCCAGCAAAACCGCCTTCCCAGAGACATGACACTGCTCTGACTTCTGTCACCATCCATTAGTCTTCCCTTGACCTTCATAGAAATGGGATCATAGAATCCGTGCCCTGAGGCAGATTGCACTTTCCAGACACAGCTGTAACAATATCCCCTATTCCTCACATGCTTCTTGTCACCTGGCCTTGACACGCCTCCCAGGCAAAAGCGGTCTGTGTCCCCTCCCCTTGAATCTAACTGTCCGGACGAACAGAATATGGCAGCAGAGAGGCTGAGTGGCTTCTGAGTATGTCTCAAAAGGGCCAGGCAATTTCACTGCGCCCTCCTGGAACAGTCGCTCTCAGACCCCGGCCACCATGCTAGGAGAAAGCACAAGAGGACGTGCTGAGCCCACAGGAGAGGACCAGCCCTGCCCCAGTGCCCAGACGACTGCCAGCAGCAGCCCGCACTCTTGTGCGTGACCCACCGTGAAAGTCGGTTCTTCTGCCCAGAAGGATGCCCACTGATGCCATGCCGAGCAGAGACTAGTCCTCTGCCCACCCCTGCCTCCTGCCTAAATGACCGGTGTCAGCAACATAAATGATTGCTTCTGTCCTATGCCTATACATCTAGAATGGTTTGTGAAATCGCAACAGAGGTATCTGAGGGCGTGGGGGTTGAGCGCAGCCCAGGTATGTCCCAAGGACCTGGGTCCGCATCCCAGGACCAGGAGAACAAGCAGGATGAATTAGATAGAATCACTAGCCTGCTTCCTCCTCTCCTCCTCCCGTCCTGCCTCTGCTCACCTTCATTCCTACCTGCCTCTTTCCTTTAAAGATAAAAGAAAAAAGAAACATGGTCCATAAAATTATTTTGAGCCGAAGAGTGATGCCACTCTGACGGCAAAAGAGAACAAGTCGAGTCTCATCACTAAACATTCAAAGGGGTTAGTGCTATGTGCAGGGCTGGGGACACTGGGAAGCTGGTACAGACGTTTATTTCCTCCTCGTCCTTCTGGAGGCGGAAGCTCTAGATCATCTCCCTTGAGGGAGAAGCCGATCAGCCTCTCTCCTTGGCTCGTAGACAGCCGTCTTCTCCCTGGTCCTCACGCCATCCGCCCTCCACGCGTGCCCCAGTGTAACCTTTCTGTAAGCACCCAGTCGTTTGGATTGATTTAGGAGCAGCGTCCTCCAGTCTGACCTCGTCCATCTCATCTGCAGCAACATCACTCAGATGAGCTCACGCTCTGAGGTTCGGGGGGGTTCGGACTGCAATACATGAACTGAAGGGGGTGCACATAATGCATCCCCAACAGGGCCCCCTGGGCAGGGGCGGGGGCCAGGCCTCCAGGACTGTCCCCAGCTTCTCCACCTCTCACTTTGTTTTCTGGGTCTGGGTCATTCTCCAGCCCCTGAGATGACAAGATGCTCAGACCTTCAGCAACAGCAGAAAAGACAGCCGCCTCTCTCTCCCGCTGGCGCCAGCACACTTGTCCCTGTCTGCTCTCCTCAGATGGGCCGCAGAGTCGCATGGAGACTGATTACTGTGGCCGAGGCAGGCCATGCTTTAACGGTCAAGCCTGAGTCTCCTGTGAAACCCTGGGGCAGGGCTGGGGTGTGTGTCAGGGCTGCAAGTCCCAGGAGAAGGGTGATGGGGGCCAGAAAGCCCAGCAACTGGTGTCACCACGGAGACGGGGACACTGAACACGTGGCTCCGGTCAGCGTGGGCCAGAGCCCACTGGAGAACAGAAAGGAGCGTGGATGGCACCACGCAGACCTCTCACAGGCAGCCGCCCTCTTGTAGGAGCCAGCCTCCCAGCCACGGTCTCTCACGCCACGTTCCCCAAGACCAGCCCTGGGACTCTGCGAAAGAAATAATATTTAACGGCACTTATTAAAGATACTCAGAAGGCCCTTCGAATGTCAAACAGCTGTGAGCAAGTCCTAATTTGATGATCTACGTGTTAATGAATCCCAGACATGCAGATTAAATTCTCTTTAAATCGCACGTGGTTTTAAAATGTATTTCTCTCTGGCATGTCTGGTTCAGAACAAGGTTAGCCAAACACCTGTGGGGCAGGTCCGCTGATCGGGGGACCGAGCAGAAGCTGAAGAAGCCCTGGCTCGGGTCCCAGGGAGCCTGCAAGCTGGATGCAGAAAAAAGACACCGAGCAGCCACGGTGCTGGGGCGACTCGGGGGCCAGCTGGAGCCAGGACACTCCATGAGGACGTTTGCCGTGCATGGTTCTGTCACACAGCAAATATTGACCTGCCCAGGGCACCAGCGGGGCAGCGGTGGAGGTGGATGCCACAGCGCCGCCCTCGCAAAGCGTTCGGGTGAAGGGATTAGATGATACTCGCACGGAGTGTGATAAGTGCTATTAAGGAAAGACATAGAGAGCCAGTGGGCGTGGGGGAGAGGGGAGACGAGGTTGTCCAGAGCAAGGAATGATCCGTGGAAAGACCAGGCGACGGCAGCCGGTGCCAAGGCCCCGGCCTCGGTGGGCGTGGCCGCTCCGGAGTGGACGCAGCGCCAGGCCGTGGGGGCGGCCACAGGCGCTTGAGCAAGGACTTTGTGACTGGTTGGCGTGGGAGAGCAGCACAGACGGACCTCAAGCACACAGCGTGGGGGACCGAGGTGACACCCGGACTGAGGGCTCTCACTCGCCGGCTCTGGCCGCCGGGAGACCGCGCACACTCTGGAAGGAGACGCGGCGGGTCCCCCGGGACACGGGTCCTGCTGCCCCCTGGTCCAGGCCTGCTCAGGCGGCTGAGTCCCCCGGCAGCACGCGGACCTGCGGACCTTTCCGCGGGTGTCCTCCCCCTCGGCGCACAAACACGCGTGTACGGAAAGCAGCCCTGCCCTCTGAGCCGGAACAGGCGCCAAGCAGAGGCCCGACCTTCATCCCCTGAAGTGGTTGTCGGGGAGGCATGGGGACCAGAGGATTTGCAGAAAAGAATCTTCTGAGACCCCCCAGACACTGTGACAAGTGCCTTACGTGGATGTGTATTAACTCAAACACTTATTTTCCATTCTCAACAAGCCCATAATCTTGACAACGCTTGTGTTCACACGAACAGGGTAAGTGCGTGAGGTCAGCCCGTTATTATCTCTGCTTAACAGATGAGCTCAGGAACGCTTGACACGAGCAGGGGGATGAGTGAGTGAGTGAACGAATAAGTGGGCGGATGACTTAGTGAATGAATGAGTGAGTGAACAAGTGAGTGAGTGATGGAGTGAGAATGAGCAGGCCTGGTGGCGCTGAGTGACTGGGGACCTGCAGCTGACAGAAGCACAAAGGCCGGTGTGTTTTCTTGTCCCCTCACAGGTAGGGCCCCTCCTGGCCCCCCAGCGCACTTCCGGTCAAGGTGGGAGCTGGCGCCTTCTATCACATCCACCGCCTGCACGTGGCCAGGGACAGGTGCCTGCTCAGCTGCTGCCTGCCGGCGCCGGTGACAACATGACAGATTAGGAGCTCAGCGGAGCCCGGCCGCTAGAATGACAAAAGGAAGGCGATGATAACTTTCCCCGTCCCCATCTATTTTTATTTCTCTCTGAACCTTGAAAGACAAGGGTTCTGGTACGTCGCTCCGCTTGCTGATAGAGACCTGAAGTGTCCTGGGTGCTTATCATTGGCCAAGCCCTGAGTTACAGACAGAGGCGAGGGGCTGCGCTGGGGGGCAGGAAGTGGGCAGCAGCCCAGCTTGGGCTCCAGTCCCACAGAGGATGGACAAGCTTTTTGAGGGTGCTGGGAAAGCTGTGGGAGTGGAGGAGCCCCAGGTCTGGTACATGGGGGCACTTCCATCATTGACCAGACACGGGACCTCAGCAGGTCCTCCCAGGCCTCAGTCCCCTTCTCCGTAACATTGTGGGACCGTGCCCCTCCTGTCTCTGTGGCGTGGGGAGGGTGTATGGACCAGAGTTGCATGATGTCTGTCATCCCACCTGACACCCTGAGGCAGAATTGCTCCTGGACACTCTCAGAGAGTCTCGACATGACACTTGCTGCCCCTGCAGCCACCATGGCCCCTACTGTGTCACAGGCAGACTCTCCTTATTTGGGGTAAGGCCAGGTGCCTTTATCCTCCAGCCCTGAGGATGGAACAGGTCACTTTACTTTCCCCTCTGTCCTCAGTCTCCCCATCTGTCATGGGGACAGCAGTGCCCCACCGCCAGGCACCATGGTAAGACGCTAATTCATGTTCAACCTTTGTCACCAGGCATCTGGCACTTAACAGATAACTGCAGATGGGGTCACTGTTATCTTGTGAAAAAAATCCTGGGATGAAGGTGAGGGAGCCAGGTATTGGGGCTCTAGCTGAAGGAGGCGCCCGCACTCTGGGCTGTGCAGGGGCAGGGCAGGACCCCAAAGTCCGCGTTTCCTTCCATTTGCTCTGCACGCAGTTTCATCCTGCCCGTGAGTCAGTCAGGGATACAGCCACCAGGTGACCAGCCACCAGGTGACCATCTCCCATCCTTCACTGAGTGCCTGCTGGGTGCTGGGCCTGTGTGCGCTCAGGCTGTTAGTGGTCACTGTTACTGGGTGTCCTTGAGGAGGAGAGCCACAGGCTTCGCTTCCCAGGCCCCCAGCCTGTAAGGGGCAGAGTCCAGATTCCAACCAAGCGATTCCAGAGTCTGTTCCTTAACAGCAGGCTCCACGGCTCCTGCCCTCCCCGGGCCTGGGTGGTGCCCCACTGGGGAAAGTGCAGAGAGGGCCTGGGTGGGAGTGCCCATCTCTGGCCAGTCCAGGATCCCTCCCCTGGGAGCCCCAAATCCCCACTGCCCCTGAGACTGGCCAGTCCTGATCCTAGTCCAGGGCCAGAGAGGAGACAGAGCTCAAGGCTTTGGTGACAGGGACTGAGGCCGCGCCTCCTGTCTTGGTGCCAGCAGCAGAGCAGGTGTGTGGACTGGGGTCAACCTCAGGGGTGGACAGGTCTGTGGGCCCTGCCGCCTGCGGCCAGTCCAGTCCAGGGACAAGGTCATGGCGGTGCTGCTGAGGGCCAGGCTTCTCCATTATCGTCCTTTCCTGTCTTCTTAGCACAGCCCATGACCCCACTATCTTTTTACAGAGTGTTCATGCTCTCTCTCCCCCCAGCATGTGGGCCCAGGGCTCTAGGTCCCCAGTGTATGAGCCACCCCTGCCGGCATCAGGACCTCGTGAAATAGCTGCTGAATGAGACAGTGACTCAGTGACGGGTGGAGGTCTTCTTCCAGTTCGCAGATGACGGAATCGGAGCTCAGGACTTAGAAACAGCAAGACCTGTATTGTTCTCGGAACAAAGCATTTGCATTGTCATTCGCAGGTGCCAGTTTATACTGCACCATCCCTTGGGGCACGGTCCCCAGAGAGGCCCTGGGGGAGTGGAGGGACATGTGGAGAAGGAGTTAACACAGCGAGCAACATACCAAGGTGCCTGGCACATATATGAGCTCATTGCTCCACCACCTTCCTGTACAAATGGGGAAACTGAGCCCCAGAAAGGCCTGGGGAGGGGTAACTCACATGGTCACATGGAGACAGGCTGGCATTCAAATTTCCCAACCCATCCTGGGGACACCCTGAAAGAGGAGCAGCAGCATAAATTTCTGGATGAATGACCTGGAGTCTATGAAGTCGGCAAACAGGGAGGGGGTTCTCACCTTGGCTAGCCTCTGGCCACCCTGGCTGGACCCCACCGACAGGTGCCCAGCGCCTCCAGACCCACCGCACCCAGGCCTTTGACGCTACTGCCCCCTGGCGGTCACCAGCTTCGGTCTCCAGCTCCAGGGCCCTGAGTGCTGTGGGGGCAGCTGAAGAGGAATAAGGGGAAAAAGCCCGAAAGGGGGGACAGGGAGGGGGCCAAAGAAAGGAGAGGCTTGGCTTCCTCCCTTCTACACCCCTCAACACACATACACAGAGATCCGGAAAAAGATCCTGCGGGAGAGCGAAACCAATCAGGCTCCAGTCCCAGCTGGAGTGGATTACAAGCCGCAAATACTTGGTGCGCCTGCCACCTACAGGTGCGGTCTGGTTCTCTCCCTGGCTGGCCGTCCCTGGACTTGTTTTGATTGGTGGAAAGCAGAAGTAACCCCACGTCTGTCTCAAGGATGCGCCCCAGGACATCTGCAGCTTTTGTCTTTGGAACTCAGCGCCATGCTTCCCGGGAAGAGGCGAACCCCGACATTCCAGCAGACGGAACCCTCGACCGGAGTCTGCGCCGACTGCCGCCAGCTGAGCAGACGTCGCACGCAGCCACAGGCCTCGGCACCCACCTGCCAGAGCAGCACCACCCCGCAAGCCCGGCCCACCCCCAATCGTGAGACAGAACCAATAACTGCGGTTGTTTAACGGCACTAAGTTTCTCTTGCTGGTTATGCAGAAACCAGTATCTGAAACAGCTCCACCCCACAGAGCAGCTGGTGCCCTGGGCTCCGTCCCTTAGTGTCTCTGGGCCTCAGTGCGGTGTGTGGGTAACGATGCTCAGAGGCGCCATGGGTTGCACGGGAGAGCGAGGGCAAAGCCTACTTGGAACCGGCTGATAACGAGCTTGCGTGGCACTCTTCCCCCAGCCAGGCGGCATCTGATCAAACTTACAGCAACCACCTGAGATACTCAGCTTACAGAGGACGGAGCAGGTTTCCCAAATAAACACTCCAATTCACAGTAAGGAAGCTGAAGAACAGAAAGGATAAGTATCTTTCCCAAAGTACTTAGCTGTTCAAAGAGCCGAGGTTCAAATCCATGTAGTAAGCACGAAATAAGAGAGCTATTGTCTCCATCATCATCTCCATCATGATCGCCATCATCGCCATCATCATCACCACCCAAACCACCATCATCACTCTCGTTATCACCACCATTGCCATTATCAGCTAAGCACTGCCAGCATGACCATCACCATCACCACCATCACCATCACCAGCATCATCACCACCATCACTCTCTCCATCACCACCATCATCACCACCATCACTCTCACCATCACCACCACCACCATCATCATCATCTCCAGCATCATCATCACCATCATCTCCAGCATCACCACCACCATCACCATTGTCATCACCATCACCAGCATCATCACCATCATCTCCAGCATCATGATCACCATCATCACCATCACCACCACCATCATCATCACCATCATCTCCAGCATCACCACCACTATCACCATCCCATCATCACCATCATCATCTCCAGTATCATCATCACCATCATCACCATCACCATCATCTCCAGTATCACCATCATCATCATCATCATCTCCAGCATCAGCACCATCATCATCACCATCAGCATCAACATCATGCTGTGTATCTACAGAAACTCCCAGCCCAAGAAAACTGTCTCCTGAAGTGGGCTAGTCCTCAGTTGTGGAGAGGAGATACACAGAGCAACCCTCGCTCTCTCCAGCTCCCTCTAAAAGGGCCAGTGCAGATTGTGACTCTTCACCCAACACCAACTAGACAAAGCTCCTTGAACACCTGGGGATACAAGCAAATTTTTCAGTCCTTGGGCGTCCTTCCTATCTGAGCTAACCAGAGCCCACAAGCCTCAGGAAGGTGCCCCTGGCCCCATGACCCTCCCCACCCCCCGTTTTCCTCACAGAACCTGGAGAAAAACAAAGCCATATGCAACCAGCCCACTTTCCTGGATTATTGTTCTTTCACACAGATTCCTGAACCCCTCGGGGGCCATGTGGTATGCTGGTTCTCACACCCACACAAAGAGCTGGATGAGTGCAAGCTCAGACACTGGACAGGCCGAGACCAGGGCAGACCCCTTTCATTTCTAGACACGTGATTGTAGGCTCAATCACTCGGCCTTTCTGTGCCCAAAATAACAGATGCCTGCAAGTGTGCACCCCTTCGAGGCCTACCAGCCTTCCCTGCAGCCCTTCCCGGATACCAGCTCCAGCCCAAGCCTGGACTGACCAGTAGGACCGTCAGGCCTCTGTGAACTCAGGAGTCCCACCTCCAGCTCCTGATAGGTTAGGTCGGTCCTTCCACCACAAAAATGCCTCACATCCTCTGGACCTTTGCCTGTTCCCGACTCTGAGCCACAGCCAGGCTACAGAGAAAGGGTAGAAACCTTCTGTGTGCATTCAGTTAGTGTTTCCTGGGCCTTTACTCTTTCAGGTACTTTTCTTAGTCTTTGGGAGAGAACAATGACGAAACAAAGATCCCTGTCCTCATAGAGCTGATTTTCTAGCAGGGAAAGAAGAAAATTGAAAGAAGATATATATATATAGTTGGTGGTAAATGCAGTGGAAAAAAAGAAAAACTGAGTGGGAAAAGGAGATTGATATTGTTAGGAGAATTGTTATTTCTAATGCAGTAGTCAGGGTGGATCTCGTCTCATTGAAAGGTGACATTTAAGTGAAGACTTGCAGGAGGTAAGGGGATGAACCAAGCAGACATAGAGAGAAGGTACAGCCTGTGCAAAGGCCCTGAGGCATGAAGGAAACACCAGGCTCCGGTGCAACCAGAAGACAGGACCAGCTGGAGTAGGGAAAGCAGAGGAGACGGCCTCACACGGGGCTCACAGCGGCTGCTTCAGGGTGTTGAGCAGAGCAGTATCAGGAACTGACACATTTTCAAAGCTCCCTCCAACTGCTGTACAGGGTGCTGATTTGTAGGGTGGAAGCAGCAAGACCAGGGAGGACGCGCCCTGTGAACCAGGCAGGCTGGTCCCAGTGAGGTAGGAGAAGCTGGCAGAGCCTGGCTATGCCTGGCAGCTAGAGTGCCAACCAGGACAATGGAAGGAGCTGCCTATTGTCACTTCCCAGCCCCTCTGAGAGGGATCAGGACTGTCCGCATTTTAGAGCTGAGTCACCCAAGGCTGAGAACCTCAGTGAGAACCTCAGTTTCCACTTGCTCCAGGAGATGGCAGGCCAGTGCAGCTCTGCTGAGAGTGCCCTGCGGCATCGGAAACCCCCAGAGATGCGCTTGGGGCCTTGGGCAAAGGGCAGTAAAGGGGGTCTACGACCCCTGCAGCCCGCGCCCCATAAAGTGAGCTGGAGCTTGAATTGATGGCCCATTAATGGCCTGGCGCTCAGAGCAACCGTGTCCTCAGCAGTTTATAAACTCATAAAAACACCGTGGTCGTGGCCACACTTCCCTGCCTCCTTTAGCTGAGAATGAATGGGCTTTCTGGGGAGAAGAGCAACAGGCAGCTGGGGTGTCCCTGAGCTGGGGCTGACCCTGCTCTGTGAGCCTCCTGCCCCAGCCCCAGCCCCAGGGGTCAGCCTGTGCCCCGTCCCCTCCCATCCCGGTCCCGCCCCCTTCATCCTCCCTGGGAAGCCCTGGGTGGGGCCACCAGGGAGGACAGAAAGGAAATTTGCATCCTGGCACCTATGAGGAGCCAGACACAAGCTGCCTGTAATCATCACGGCCTCCCCATAAGGACATCATAGCCCCCACCGCACAGATGGACACACTGGAGGTCGGAGCACCGAGTCACTCTGGGTCAGCGCCGGACCCCTGCCCTCCGAGGTCACATGCACCATGTACTCCCCCAGCGCTTGGTGCGCGGATGGACAAACCAACGTGTGCGCATGCGCGCGCCAATGCCTGCCACCTGATGTTCCCTGCCAGATGGTTACCGGACACACTGCAGTTGGGACCAGGATCCAGATGGCACTGCCCTGTCTGGCCCCTCTGTCCACTTATCCAACCAACATTTCTGTGTGGACACGGTCCCAGGTTCCTATCAATCCCTTCAACCCGCCAGACACAGCTAATACAGAGTGACAGAGTCAGACGCTTAAGTCACATCTTTCCAACCAGAGCCCACTACACGGGAGGCGTCCATTCTGCCGGGTCCAGCTGCTCTTCCCCGGTGGGCTCAGTTTCAGGCCCTGAGGGGCAACAGGTCCTGCCTGCAGCGGCCAGAGAAACCCCATCCCTGGGTGACCCCCAGCTGGCAGAGGGAACCCCCTCCCCTCCGGAGGGACCTTTTGGAGGGGCAGACACCTGCCCACACCTGCCATAGGCTGGGCCCTGGCGCCACCGCGTGTCCTTCCGCAGCCATAGCCGCCTTGTAAACAGGGCGGCCACCCATCGGGCATTTAAGGCCAATCCTGGGTCCTCGGCTAGGTCTGCATGCCACCCTGAGGACTCTTCTCCGTGTGTTATTCTTTATATCATTCACTCTTTTAAGTTGTTTTGCCCATCAGACCCCAAGTCTGATGTGCCAGCTGCATTTTTCCCTAGGACTTTTTAAAATAAACACCCAGTTACATCACTCCCCGCTCCCACTGGGAGCAGCACCGCCACTTCAAGAGCTGACCCACCTGTTCCCAAAGTCGGCCATCCAAGGCCGAGCGCCACGGTCTGCCCAGGGAGCCAGATACGACCCCTGTCCTCACCCAACTCATAACCAAGTGGCAGAACCAGAGATCAGTCAAAGAACCACACACAGAAATGTAAAATTAGGACTCCACAGTGTTACTAAACAGAAGTGGACCTGCTGTGAGAAGGTAGGGGGTACAGAGGCACCTGCAATAGGGGATATGACCCGGCTGGGGAAATCACGGTGGGCTTGCTGGCGGAGATGTGCCTATTCTGAGACCTGAGGAGGCAAAAGTTGATGAGGTGAAAAGGAAAGGCTCCCGTGGCATTTTTCACAAAAAGAGAAAAAAATCCTAAAATGTATAAGTAACCACGAAAAACCCCAAATAACCAAAATAATCGTTTGAAAAAGGATCCAAGAATCTTCGATGGGGAAAGGACAGTCTCTTTAATAGAGTTCTGGGAAATTATATGTTCACATGTGAAAAAATGAACCTGGACCCTTCTCTTACACCACTTACAAAAATTAATTCAAAATGCATGAGAGACTTATGAGTCAGACGTGAGACTATAAGACTCCACAACCTGGTGGAGAAGCAGCTGGGTGACATCCACATCTATCCCAAGGTCCCGGGTTCGTGTCCCGGGACAGCGTGAACAACCAAGATGAACAATAAATAAAATAAATAAAGTGCTGCTTCTGCTCACTTTCATTCCTGCCTGCACCTTTCCTTAAAAAAAGAAATGATAGGAATAAGTCTCCTTGACATGGGTCTTGGTAATGATTTTTCACATATGACGCCTAAAGAGCAAACCACAATCAAAAACAAACAAATGGGACTATATCCAACAAAAATACTTCCGCGCAGCGAAGGAAATCATCAGCAGTATGCAAAGACAAGCTACAGGATGGGAAAAGCATATCACAAGCCATATATCTGATGAGAGAGTAGCACGCAAATTATAAAAAGGACTCATACAACTCAGCAGAAGAAAAGGGAAAAAACAAAACCCTAAATAACCCAGCTGAAATGGGAATAGGATCTGCAGAGGCATTTTTCTAAATAAAGGTTTGTGAGAAGCCAATAGGTGCATGAAAAATGCTCGGCTTCACCGCTCATTAGGGAAATGCAAATTAAGCCACAGTGAGATATCACCTTGAATAGCCTGTTAGAAGAGTTATTATCAAAAAGACAAGGGATAGCAAATGCCACAGAGACAGTGACAACAGGGGTGCCCCGATGCACACTCCTGGTGCAGTCACTCTGTAAAATGGTGTGGCGTGTCCTCAAAACACAAGTAGATGCCGGCATAGGACCTACTTCTGGAAACACATCTGAAGGAAACAAAAGCACTGACTCAAAAACTGTCTGCACCCCCATGTCCATAGCAGCATTATTTACAACAGTTGAGACAAAGAAACAGCCTGAGTGTCCGTGGATGGCTAATGGATAAAGAAAGTGTGCTCTACACATACCATGGGGTAGCATTCACCCACGGAACAGAAGACAATCCTATCTCTGCAACAGCATGGATGGGCCTTCGAAGGATCATTTCCAGTCAAGCAGAGAAAGACAAACACCGTATGAGCTCACGTACACGTAGAATCTAATCATTAAAGTGAGGGGAGGAGGGGGAATTGGAGGAAGATGTTTAAAAGGTTAAAAAGAAGTGTTCCATGGGAGGCTTAAAAAGAGAAAAAGGCTCATGTCGAGTGCCGGGAAGGATCTGCAGGGCTGGGACTCCCGGACACAGCTGGTGGGAATGTAAACATGTCCGGCCACTTTGGAAAAGTCCCAGCAGTTCTTAAAAGTTAAATGGACGCCTACAGTATGACCCAATCACCGCACGTTAGACATGGACCCTGGAGAAATGAAAGCAAAGGTCCAGACAAATGCTTGTACACACACAAGCCCCCAACCCAGACTCAACCCAGAGGTGCAGAGCGGGGGGGGGGGGGGGGGGGGGGGGGGGGGGCAGAGCTGAAGCGCGGACTGGACTGCCTGCTCGGCGGGCACCACCAGGCAGCAAAGAGGGGCAAACCACCCATGTTCCTGACAACCTGAAAGAATTCCAAAATAATTGTGCTCTGGGGGGAAGCTCCACACGCATATGTGCTGTCTGGTTCCACGTGTACAAACTCTGGAGTGACAGAGAGCCCGCCGGCCAGGGATGCGGGGAGGAGGAAGGGTAATCAAGGGGCCAGGGAGGTTTTCAGGGGTGCTGACTGTGTCCATTAGCTTGACTTTGGTGATGGTCTCAACCCAGGGCCCCGGCAGAAAACCCGAAATAAAAGAAAGAAATGAAAATACTTCCCTCCCCCCCACTCCTTCCTTCTCTCCTTCCCTCCCTCCCTCCCTGCCTTTCTTTTAAATATTAAAAAAAAAAAGAGTCAGCTTTTGAAAAATGATAATAGGCATGTCCTTGTGGTCTAATGGTTTGTTACACCCTGGACATAGTCTGCATGCACCCCAAGGCCCCCGGTTCAAGACCTGGGGCCGAGGAGGATGAACAGCAGAATAAAATCAATAAAGCGCTCTCTTCCTGCCTGCACCTTTCCTGTAAATAATAATAATAACAACAACAAAAGCAGGCACTTCCTGTGGCTTAGCAACTAAGGCACAGGCTATGAAAGCCATGGATCCAGGGCTGGAAAAAGAAAAAAAAGAAACAAATTAATACTCAGTAAAATGAAGTGATATATATTAAGAAAAAAAGAGTCTGGTATTAAGCACAGAGACACCCTCAGCTAGAGACCCTCAGTGGCTCCTCAGGCCCCCAGAATCCCAGCCTTCACCACCAAATCGTGGATTTCAGAAGGAGGATTAGACATGAAGCATTCCAGCCCCCTTAGGACAGAAGAGGGGAAATTAAGGCCCCAGCCAGCACACCACAGCCGTCCCCAGCCTCAGCAGGGTGGGCGGTGTGTCCTGCAGGGCGTCCCCTCCCTGCCACCTTGCAGTCATGGTCCTTGTCGGCAAAATGCCATGTGACCCGGAGCTGGGCTGGCGCCTGGTCTAGGCCCACTCGGGGCCAAACTGAGTGGTCACAGGGGGCTCTGAGCTTCGTTTCTGCATCTATAAGGCGGGGTAAGAAGGCCAGAAGCCTTCTGAAGCTGCTTTCAGGAAATCCAACTCCATCTGACTGAAACCAAAAGGGAAGCCACTGGTTTCCTGTGCAGCCCTGAATGAGGTCTGTCAGGTAAGGTTTGATCCAGCCACAGTTCAAGGTGCGATTTAGAAACATTTCTTCCCTTCTTCATTCTCTGCCTTCAGAGGTGTGGCCTTCCGCCTAAAGATGACAACCCACGAGGTCCCCAGTAGTGTCCAGCAGCTCTAGGTAGAGCTGACCACCCCTCTAGGAAGGAGAGGGATCTTTGTCTGGGTATCCCTGGTGCAAGAGTGAGTTAGCATCCTCTGATGGACAACAC
>RJWH01005190.1:17305-83493 GCA_004363575.1 Solenodon paradoxus | reverse complement strand
CATAGAAAATGATGTATTCCAATGACTCGTGCAGTCTGGATGAGTCCATGTGTGTAGGCTTTGACATATGGGCAGGGTGCTATGACATCATCTCCAGAAGTGGCCACAAAACTCCTGCTGTGATCACCCCTCTCAAACTCTCCTTTATATGGTGATTTTGCAGGCCACGTGTTCAGGATGGCAGCATTCCAAGGCAGAAATTGTCTGGATTCCTGGGTCAATGATTGGAGGGGACTTACTAAGGAGAACTGTTCCACTTGTATCAGACATGTACGTGAATGAATGAGAAATAGAACTTTAATATGTTTCATCAGATATTTTTTGTTGTTACACCAGCTGGCATTAATCAATTAATATTCTTTCCCTCTGTATCTTCCCTCACTTCACTCTTCCAAAATTACTGCTCTCCATCCTCACAAAAAAATTTCCATTCCCTTAGGGGATGGGGTGGGGTTGAGGACAATGGTGGTGGGTCCAGTGGATGATGGTGAAGGACTTTAGGTAATTTGGTGGAGGGTGGGGTGTATTGTCAGGTACTTGACGAATGGGGAACCTACACATGTGGGTTAATATTATTTTGGAAATCAAAGTTACCCCCAAAATATTAAATAAAAAAAAATCCACTCCCTCAGTGTGGAACGAAACATGAAAAAACGGCCATGTGTTAAAGGAAGGATAGATGCTTATATGATGAAAGTGCTTTCCTTCGAAAATAAGTACCGAATAAGCTCCCTAAAGAGTTTTGTTTTCAAATGGGTTCCTGATTGGTAGGATTTCGGAGGGAGATATTCCTAAGTGTTGGAGCCTTTTTGGAGTCTTTGTACAATCATTGGCACAGCTCACTCCAAGTTTTATCTGTGTCGTCCAGAAGACAAAGAGGTCAGTCACTCCTAAGACTTCTGACCTCTGGCCTCTGGAATAAAGTCAAACCTCCTTGACCTGGTATTTTCAGGTATCTCCAGCTGGCCTCAACACACATTCCAATCCTGATCTTTGTGTCCTCCCCTGCAAATCTCAGTTCGTGCTGTTCACAACAGGGAGAGCTTTCCCTCCTCCCCACCTTAGCTCCGCTGCACCCTCCACCGGGAAGGCCCCTTCCACAATTCTGTGTCCTGCCAGGCCCGCTCCACACACGGCCTGACACATTTCCTCTCCGCTCGAAAGCCCTGACGTCTCACTTTATTTGCCCTTGCTAGTTAGTATTCAGGAGGACTTCAGCATTTGCTGTTTATTATGATTGCTACCTTTTTATAACTTCATACCCTCTCTTCATAACTAGAGATGAACCAACGAAAGAAAAAATAGTTTCTCTTTTCAGTCCCTATAGCTTTTTCCATAGTGCCAGGGACATGATTACTAGAGATGTAGGTAGACAGATGGATGGAGATACGGCAACTTGAACTTCTTAAATGTTTCAAGTAGAAAGTCTTATTTACATGCGATAAAAACTTGCTTGGATATAATTTCAAACTTATAGAAAATATAAATAATATCTGAAAATTCTTTGCTTAGATTCACTTACTCACTTACTGCAAACATTTTATCGCATCCTTAATATTTATATCTATCATCTATCTTTATATTTCTATACCCACATATGCACAATGATTTTCTGAACCATTTGAAAGTTATACACATCATGAGCCTTTGCCATTAAATACTTCGGTGTGTATTTTCTAAGAGTAAAAATGATCTCCTATCTCATTACAATTGTGTGATCAACTTCTGTCAATTTAATATTGACAGAACATATTTGTGTCAATAAGTTTTTCCCATTCCAATTTTGTCAGTTGATCCAATGCTGTCCTTGATAGCATTTTCCCCTCTACTATGGGATCTAGTTTAGGCTTATATAATGCAGTTAATTGTCATATCTCTTTAAATTACTTAAATCTGGAACATTTCAATAGACTTTCTTTGTCTTTTATGAGATTACTTTTTTCCAAGTTATCCCCCTCTCCCATTTTAAAGGAACAATGCCAGAATTAGGAAAAAAAACCTCCTAGGTTATGTTTTATATACACAAATGGATATATGTGGAGTTTCTGATAGTATCATAATCATTCCTAGTACAAGACTGTAAACTTAAATCTCCTTTTATTCTCATTCTAAACTTATAATCAGTGGCAATATCATTAACACTGCTGTGCAGGAAGCTTTGTCTTATTTTATTTATAAAACTTTTCTCCTCATTTAAGTGGAGTTGGAATGGAAGAGGAAATCGCATATCTCTTTGTCCTCCAGCTTCTGCTGGGCTGCAGGCTGCATGGGAGGAAAAGTCAATAGAGGAAGTGAGAGAGTAAACTGAGAAGTTGAAATCAAAGTGGTGGGCCAGTGACTCTCAGCTGTGGTATATCTCTCCTCAGAAGTCAAAGCATTTTTACAGACAGCATTCAACCATAGTTAAATAAAACCCTTATGTTGTAGAAAGGGAAGGCATTAGTAATTTCCCTTGTCCATGAGTGGAAACAGAGAACCTGACAGGCGCCATTGCTTTTCTACTTTGAGCCTCAGAGGCAAGGAATCGTGCAAAGAGAATTGATAAAGGAGTAAATTCGTTCAGGACATTTGAGTCTATTTATTATCATTGTAGTCAAGCAGTTCATAGCTCATCAAGTCACAACTTCTTTGAGCCTTGTATCACTCTCTGTAAAGTGAGAGCTTGGAGTGGACTGGATTTGCTCTACATCTCCTTCAGTGATTTTAAAAAATTCATTGGCGACTTGCAGCACATATCCAGTGTACATCTGTGGACTGCCTACTAGGTGTTGGGTCCTGGACTAGGACAAGCAGGGCCTAGTCTTTGTTCTCAAAGATTTCCCAGCACCTGTGGTGATAATGGTGAAGGGAAGGCATATGCACAAAGGATTGTGATAAGGGCTACAATAAGTTCAAGGTACAATACTTAGTGTTATAAAGGAGACAGTAAGCAACCTTCCCTGGGAGGGGAATGCTTCACTGAGGAATGGTGGTTGTTGATGAACTGAGTTTTGAAGGTGTGAACAGGGCATGCTGATCAGATGATGCATGGCTGTTTGTGAGCTGGACATGCTTTGGATTTGCTGGAAAAAAGGGAGGGTAGTGAGGTTGAAACAGCAGTGAGGCAGGGCCAGTTTGAGGGATTAGGTGAGACTGGAAGCAAGGAGATCACTGAGGAGTCTACTGAAGGAGATAACAGATAAAGGACTGAGTGACACTGGGGAGACTGGGAAGTAGCAAAGGGATTAGAGGCATGTTTGGGAGAAAGAACTGAGATGGCTCATCAATGAATTATGTAGATGAGGGAGAGGAAGAGGGAGAATGATCCAGGACTTAGCAACTTCTGACTTGAGCAATAGACTGGATGTGGCACCATGACTTTCTACTAGAATTCTCCAAGGAAGAGCAGAATTGGGAGATATATAAAGAATTCATTAAGACAAATTTTGAGGTGCGTATGAGACACCTAAGCAAAGATTTCTTTTTTTTAATGAGATAAAATTGATTTACAACACAATGTAAGCTTTAGGTATGTAGGTTCACTGGTCATCAAACAGATGATATCACACCATGCCCACCACCAATTTTTTAATAGTCCTCCAAGTGGAGATTTCTATTAGGCAGTTGTACAAATGGGTGTGGATCTTAGATAAAGTCTGGGCTGGAGCAGATTTGATGGTCAGCAGGTTATAAGAGTGAACAATGTCACCCAGGATACAACTTTAGAAAAGGACTGTGACAGAGAGGGAAGAATAGGAGTTCTGTTGTCTGATTAGATCTGAATTCTTGTTTACTGATTCTTGGCTTCCTCCTTTGCAAAACAGAGACAATAACAACTCTTCTGGTCATCCCAGAGAATTCTCTTGAAACTCAGGTGAGATAAGGTTTATGTGAAGACCACAAACTGTGATATCAATATTAGTTATCATCAAAATGAACAGATGTACCCAATTTATCAGCATTTTCTGTGCTGTCTCTGAGCGTGTGTCAACATGAACAGTGAAACATGTTCTAATTAGTCAGCAGTCAGGAATAAAACCCAGGATCTCTGACTCGACCATAGTTGAACTAATCGCTGTATGAGATTGTTTTACTGACCTAGGGTTTTACTGACCAGGATTATGGGGCAGAAAGAAGTAGTACTGCAGATTGAGGATTTTGTGAGACCTTCAGGGGTTTGGGGTCTCCTGTGAGCTACTTATCTACTCCACTGCCCCTCTCATGGGGATGTGTCATGTGATCACAAACTCCACCTAAACTTCAAATTGTCATCTCCAGGTGGGGAAAGGTAAGCCCCACTGCATATGTAGCAGCATTAATGCAACAGTCCATAAAGCATGCCAACCCCCAGAAGGCCCTTAGGAGATGTTAGTTCACGGGGCAGGCCAGATATTCAGCATGGAAGAAGACAGCAGTCTTCACAGGTTGAAGCAACTCCAGGTCCAAATTACCCTAGGATTACAGAGGGACTAGGTCAGATTCTAGCCTATGGGGCAAAGATGACTGAAATTGACAACTTGAGTAACAGCAAGGCTGCTTTGACTTGCTTTCTCCCAAAGCAACTAATAAACATGCAAATGATCTACACTCATGGGTCACCTAACAATGGGGATAGATCCTAAGAAATGCATCCTTATGTGATTTGGTCACTATGTGAATTTCCTAGAGTGTAATTACAAAGACCTAGATGAAATAGCCTACTGCACACCTAAGCTGTATGGTAGAGCCCATCAGGAACCACTAACATATTTGTGGTTCATTGTTGACTGAAATGTCATTGTGTGGCCCAGGACAAGAGAACACAAGGACATAGATGTGCTTCCCATCATTTCTTTTGCTTTCCTCAGTGACCTTGGCAGCCTGAAAACAGCGAGATGGTCTCTGGACCAGAGGAGCTCAGAGTTATGCACCTACTGCTTTTTAAACTCCACCCATGCCAGGATTCAGAAACAACTTTCTTAACAACCAGGTAAGTCAGTAGTCTGGCATTCAGCAAGTTGCCTCACTCAGGCCTAAAACTCAGGTTTGGTCCCTGAAATTCTTGCTGCAGCACCACAGGGACAAAGGCCTTCTATCTGTGCCTGCACTGTGGGCCTCAGGAGGCTCCCATTTGTGTCTACTTCCAAGATTTCTGGACAGGCCTGACTATGGCCTACAGCACAAGAGTTAAACCCTGCATTTCTTTCTTTCTCTTCTGTTCCTTCCCTTTTTCCTTTCTCTTTTCTTTTCTTTCTTTCTTTACCTTCTTTTTTCTTTCTGTCTTTTTAAAATAGATTTTATTTTTAGAACAGTTCTATATTTTCAGAAAAAGGGATCAGAGAGTACAGTTCCCATGCACCCTCCCTCACTGCCTTACACACAATTCCCCCTAAATGTGAACATCTTACCTTAGTAAGATGCATTTCTTCTAATTCATGAACTAATACTGATACTTTCTTATTAACTAAAGCCTATAGCTTATTCAGATGTACTTAGTCTCCCCCTGGCTTCCCTCCCTTATTTCTCCCCTCCCTCCCTTCTCCCATCCTTTCTTTCCTCCTTTCTACTCCCTCACTTTTCAGCAGTACAAGTATCTCTTTTTAAAATAATTACTGCTCATTATTCACTCAACCAAAATGCAGAGTGAGATTACTGGGCACCAGAGAGACAGAGGACTCAAGAATGATCAGAACTTAGTCCTGCTGTCAAGGCACTCTTAGTGGAGCTGGTAGAAAGGAGGTGACACAGGCAAGAAAAGAGACAAAGCTATAGCAGCAGTGCCGAGGGCTTTGCCAGAGGTTGAAGCCTCGGTCGCCTGACTCAGTAACATGTACTCACTTCCCTGCTTCTCCCCAGCATTTCTGACTGATTCTCCTAGGAAAACACTTAGCTCCACATTCTGGGCTAGTTTCCCTTGGTCCCTGCTCAATCGCTGTACTTTGGTAGGCAGAGAAGTATTGTAGAAAGAAGAAAGCACTCACCACAGGAAAGCATTAGTGATATTCTACATTGATATTTAACAGACATAAGATAGATCCTGACTATAGCAAAGAAGGATAATAACAACACTTTAGTAGCCCTTTGCAGTTCCCATAGGCATGGAATAGCTTTTAATTATGGAGAACAGGAAGGGAAAGTGAGTGGTTCTTGAAATAGCAGAATTTTAACTTTACTCCTTCCCAACCTGCAGCCTTATAGAAGATAGGGGTCCCAGGAACCTACCCTCTCAGTCCCCAGCTTGACATTTCCAAGGCCCGGCTCACAGCCAACCCTTGGTTAATCGACATCTGAGCAGTAATTATTTTTAGATTGCCCACTATATGTTCTGCCACTCAGTGTTATGCGATCATGTAATGAAATCCATGCCCTAGTGCATTAACTAACCTTTTGAAAACCTTTCAATAGCATCTCCCCCTGCCTCCCCCTTCACAAAGAGCTGGCAAATTGCTCCTGGACTTCAGTGCTAAATGTCGAACCATTAAAATGCTGGTGAAAGCTATGAAGTCATCAAGTATTGACCTGAGAGAACATTTAGCACCATCTGATTTCTCCATCCTGACATCAACATGAAACGGACCTTACATGCCAATGAATCACTTTCCCTATTTAAGTTCACAGGATTTATCTAAAAAAGCTCCCCTGGTACAAAATGGAAATTCAGCCCAGGGATTATAACGGTGACTTGTAGACTTAAGTTTTTTGCTTTCATCCTAAGAAAAGGAAGGCTTACTAAATTTGGATTTTGGTGGGGCTGGGAAACGGAAATAAGGTAGAAGTAACTTCTTATTTGTGGAAGCCATTAAGAAATTAGAAATCCAATCCCACTTGTACTATATTTTCTTAATATTCAATGTTCTTCAATAGCAGTATAGGAAGATTTCTCATAGTGTAGATTCCAGCCCTGCCCACTACCTCTGTCACATGTCGATTTAGTTGGTGCAGCAGATGATGTCACTTCCATGCCCATTTTTCTTCAACCCTTACAATTTCAGTGCACCACAATCTAACTCCCAATTCCTAGCACTTCATCTTTTTGCCATAGGGCTATAATTTTGCAGGCTAAAAGTGTCAGGGAATTAATGCTACCCAGTGCAGCTTTAATCAAGGACTGAAGGGAGTTGGTGTCCAAACACAGTTCCCTCTCCTCTTCAGTGACATAAATTTGAGATGCATATATAAAATTGTTTTCAAAGTTTCCCAGTGAGATCAAACTCCAGTTGCCCACAATAATAACTGGTATGGTAGTGGAAATTTAATTGACTTCCTTCTCTTCCCTGTTTTACTTGCTCATTCTCCCCTTCTAGTGCTTCATGGGACCCTCTCTCAAGTCAACTTTCTGCAGTCAAATTCTTATCTTGGGGTCTGGGGGAACCCAAACTAAAAGACATTTGGTCCAGAGTTGAACCCATAATTGATATTTTTAACAAGTACTTAAGGATGATTTGAAGCACATGGCAGGCATAATAAACATTTTGAGAAGCTTTGCTCTGAGATTTTATGACAATCAAATGTGATGCTATTGGTATTTTTCTTTTTTGGTCTGTCATTTTCTAGAGTCTTGCATTTTCCTCAAGTCTTATGAGTTCTCCTTCAGGACAAAGGAAGAGGGAAGATTTATCTGCTGATCTCTTTACTTTAGGGTCCAGGAAAAGGTTTGGGATGGGGAGTCAAGTGGTACCCAGTTAGGTCTCCCCAGTAATTCAGAGGTTATGAAAAGGAGAAGGATTAAAGGGAAACTTTCTCGAGATTCTCCAAAGAGCTGTCTCAAGGGAGCCTCATGAGTGGAAAAAGAGTCAAGGAATAAAATAGGACCACTGAGTGCTGGAGAAGTAGTGTTGTTGGGTCACAAATTAGAAGTGCCGAGTCAAAATAAAGTTAGAGAAGTGAAGGAACAGGCTGAGGGTATAATGAGAGATGATAATGAGATTGAAGGTTTGTTCAGTGTTTCATTTTTTGAAAATTTTTTAAGAGCAAGGAGGGAAGGGAAGGAAGAGGAAGAATTGGAAGGAAGGAAGGAAAGAAGGAAGTGGAGGAATAAACATTGTTCTATTTACGTAGTTGTTCATTTTGGTTTATCACCCCAGTCCTAGGTCTCAAACCCAGATCCTAGGACTGCATGCAGTCCGGACACCAGCATCTCAGGTGCCTGAGTCACAAGGGTGCACCCTTCTTTAGTGTTAATCACACAAACACCAGTCATTTACTCTAGCGTTCCCATTGTACGTCCTTGACATTCTCTGTTGGGCTGGGGACAGACAAGTATAGATAACTCCTGAGACAAACTAAATATGAGATCCTGGTACACACATGCACACACATACAGTTGAAGGAACTGGATACTAACATACCTTTGAAGACGACATCATGGGAAAAAGAAGAAATTTGTTATACTTTCTTATGCTTATTTTAGTTTAAAGTTGTTTCTATATTACATGTCTTTTCAGAGTCTAGAGCCTTTAATGGTCTTAAACTGGACTTGGAACATGCCCTGAATGACCTTCCCCTTTTCTCTAATCCAATCTGGAGTGTCCATTCCATCCTGTGAGCTGATTTTCATTCCTCCTACAAAAATTTCCAAATGGACACAAACTTATTTGACCAAAACCCTGTCCAGCCAAGACTCCACCAGCTCCCTTCTTTGAAGGAGATGAACTCTGTCCCTTTTGCTTTCAGCTACTGGTTTCTCCTAGATGCTACTAAAATCAAGATGTTGCCACTCTTATTAATATTTTCATAGTCTTAAGCTCCTGGACTCCTGCACACTATATTATCAGATAACTTTGACTGTTAGAACAAGCTGGATAGGCCCTGGAACACTGTGATAGAGACTGTTGGCTCCGTTCCTTGGTGCCACCATTATGGACCACTCAGAATATTTAGCCAAGCTCTATTGAACTCTGTCTTGGTCCAACATCCCGGCATGCTTTGCAGCTGAGCCTGAATGATTAATCGAAAAAAAATCTTTAAAAGAAAGCCATTACAAATGTAAGATGCACCAACAATATCTGTTGGGTTTTTCAGTGGTGTTTCCCAAGCCCTTTGAAAAGTGCCTGGCACAGTAGGCATTCAATCAAACTTTGTTGAATAGATGAATGATATGATGTTGACAAGGAAGAAAAAGAATATGGCATGTTACATAGGGAGCTTTTCAACTAGCTCAAATATGTATGTATTATAAATGGAAGAAGGACTAGACATAACTATTTAATGAAGAGTTTCTACTCAGTGGGGATAGAAACATGAAAGTGTTTTATTTAGCTTTAATCTCTGCTTCCAACTGTGCTCTGTCTCATTGCCCTTTCCATTTTCTTAATAAGATCTTGGGCAGATTCCATAACTTTCTGGTCACTTTTAATTATTACAAGTCCAGTCCAGTTTAAAATTTCAACCTCAACTTTGATCTCAATCTCATTTCCTCTCATTGCCCAAGCTTAAGGTTGAGCTGTTTTGAAGTGTCCTGGGTTAGCTCTAAATACCCACCACCCACTCAAAGGCCTAGCTCACCAAGCATGCTGACTAGAGGGAGGTAGGAGAGGAAAAGGGACAAGGATGTCTTGGCTTCGTGAACTGCTATTGTTGTTCTCTCCATTGTTGTAGCTTCTTTGGCCTACAAGATCAAAACTGTCTTCATACTAATACTACAATGTTTATTTCTCTTATTAACTGTGTTGGATTTTGCAATGCTAGTACAAAGGCAATGGTGGGTAAAACTGCCTGTGCCTCAGCATGAATCTAAGCAGTGACATCAAAGTGTACTAGTGGTAGGCATGGTATTCTTCATTGATGTCACTCTTGGTAACAAAACAAATACAAGAAAACATAATCCAATTTTGATTAAGTATGTACTTGATCCAGAGGCAGTAAAAATGATTTACTGTGTTAAATCTTCACCTTTCAGTACACACTTTAATATTCTTTGTGATAAAATGGGAATTATGCTACCTCAATAACAAAAAACCAAGCAACCCAATCAAAAAGTGGGCAGAAGATCTGAACAGATAACTCTCTAGACAAGACATGGCCAACTGGCACATGAAAAAATGCCCAACATAATTTATCACTAGGGAAATGCAAATCAAAACTAAAATGAGCTATCACTTCACAACTGTAAGAATGACCTATATTAAAGAAACTGGAAACAATAAGTATTGGCAAGGGTGTGGAGAAAAAGGAACACGTGTACACTGTTGATAGGTATGTAAATTAGTGCAACCTCTTTGGAAAACATAATGGAGATTCCTCAAAAAATAATAAATAGAACTACTAGCTGATTTGGCAACCCCACTTCTAGGTATATATTGGAAGGATATAAAACACTAATCAGAAAAGGTATCTGCACCCCTTGTTCCTAGCAGCACAAGTCACAATAAACAGGACATGGAATCAGTCTATATGCATGTCAACAGATACTGGATAAAGAAGCTTTCAGATATATACTCAATGGCATTCTATGCAGCTGTTAATAAAGATGAAATTTCTCCCTTTGCAACAACCTGGATGGAACTTGAGGTGATTATGCTAAGTGAAATAAATCTGAAATAAAAATGCTGGATGATTTCAGTCATATGCAGAATCAAGAGCAGGGAAGTGGGGAGTGAGGAGGGATCCTGGATTTGAGGGAGTAAGAATGATAATGGTGACTGACACTAGAATTCTTGTGGTGGATGTGGTGTGATATACACAGTGATGAGGTGAGAATCTATTCTCCTGAAACTTACATAGTATGGTTAAGTAATGAAACATTAAAAAGTAATTAATTAATTAATTAAAAAGGGAAATATACATAAAGCATCTCCTCTGCGTACTGAAGTATGCAAAGTGTCTTGAGAAAAAATAATGCATATAACTCTTTGAGTTCCAAGATGAAGTAGCCACTGATTTTCATGAAAAATCATTTTCACTTGAAAGATTGCTTGACACAGAAGCTATGGTTATTTAGACTATTTCAAGGAAAGCAATGGACAACATTTGTCTAGGATAAAATTAGAGTTTTCAGGCAAAATTTAAAATTTTATTAAACTTATATTTACCATTGTGGGAATGAAAATTTCCCAATCCTTAAAAGCTTTCTTGGTGACCTGATTGGTGAGATCAGTGGTGATATTAATAAAAGTGACTTTTAAAAATTATATAATAAAATGTATTAAATTTGGAACATTGCATAACTTGGTGAACCAATATTTTCAAATGATTCATGCATGACTTTACAAAATTATCCATGGGTAATAGATCCATTCAAAGTATGAGATAGACCAATGGGTTTTAATATAAGAAATATGAAAGATAATTGTTAGCCTTTCAGAGTCCACAGTGCAACAAAGCCTTTAAGAAACTCTCTTATTGAGTTTTAGTGTAGTATGAAAGAAAAGTATCTGTAATTGCCAGAAAAGGCAATTAAAATACTCTTCTCTTTTCCAAGTACATATCAGCCCGAGGCCAGATATTCTTCATATTCTTCAAAAAACCAACATATTACAACAGATTGAATGCAGAAACAGATGTGAGAATCTAGAACAAGATTTGTGAAAATGTAAAGCAATTTCACTCACTATTTTTTTGTTTTGTTGTGGAAAATAAAGTTATTCATAAAATGTTATTTTTGTTATTCTATAACGGGCTTTAATAGTTTTTAAATGAACCACTCAGTAAAAATGAAAAATTCTTGGGTTTAATTTTGAATACAGTAAACATCAACAGATATAACTTATATAAACAAAAGTTCTTTGGGACCAAAATAATGTTTGAGTGTAAAAAGATGATGAGAACAACAAAAAAAAAGTTGAGAACTAGTGATTTAGAACTTTGCCACTCCATGTTGGTCTATATACCAGTAGAATTTGGATCACTTGGGATTTTGCTAGAAATGCAGAGCCTCATCCCAGACTCATTGAGTTGAACTTATATTTGAATAACGTGCCATGATGATTCATGGGGGTATAGTAAAGGATAAACAGTACCACCTTAGATGACCCTGGGAGCTCTCTCTACTCTATAGACCCTTAGTGGAGGAGATCTGGTTTCTTCTCCCTTTTTTCCTCAGCTACAACCATTGGGAGCGTGCCCCAAGCCTTTTGCTAACTTTTCCCAATGGGCAGCCATCTTTGGTGAGATGCTGGCACCATTGCTTAAGAACAGATAATTTTTTTCCTCACTATTTCCTTGGTTTGTAGGAAAAGTCCTTATTCTTGCCTTTTCAAACTGTGGCATACAGACACATTCACTGCCAGCCTTCTTCACTGTCATTCCAGGGTGGACTGTCTCAACATCTACTTTGCCATACCTGGCTCTAGACCTCCAGATTAGAAGCACGCACCAGTTTTCATGTTCACATAAGCCTCCAGATTCCCAACATTCCCTCATCATGCTCTGATGTGTGTACTAGGATGAACAGACAGACTGTGCCATCCAACAAGTATCCAGCTTGGAGGGAGAGATGTTGCTGCTTGTTTTCCTCCCTCCCTAAATCCCTTCCTTCCCTACCACACAACAGCTTTATTGATATACAATACAGTCCACCCAACTAAAGCATACAATTCTATGATTTTCAATTTACTCATACAGCTGTGTAATCACCAGCACCATCAACTTTAGAACATTTTATCACCCTTAGAAGAAACATTACTTCTTTGCCATCTTTCCCCCCAATCCCTCCAATTTCCTTCCCCTACAGCTCTAGAAAATCACTAATCTACTTTTGTCTCAACAGATTTGCCTGTTCTAAACATTTCATATAATTAGTATCATATATTTTTGTGATTGGCTTTCACTTAGCATGTTTTCACATTATAACTACATTGTAGCATGCATCTGTCCTTCATTCATTTCATAACTGAATCGTATTCTATTGCATGAATAGACTGCATTTAATTTATCCAGTCATCTGTGGATGGACATCTGACTTGTTTCAATTGTTTTGGCTAATATGCTGCAAACATTCACATGCAAATTTTATGTAATCATGTTTTCATTTCTCTTGGATATGTGCTACTAGTGGAAGTACTGTATCATGTGGCAATTCTATGCTTAACCTCTGAGGAATGGTTAGACTATTTTTCAAAGTGACTGCATCATTTTATATTCCCACTAGTAAGAGTATGAGGGTCGCAACTTCTCCACATCTTTGCCAATTATTATTGCATTTTTTTAGCCATACCATGTGGAAGTACAATCTCATGGTTTTACATCCCACATTTTTTGAAGGCATAGCTTTACTTTGCTCAGGGTTAAATGATGGAGCACCCATCTTGTCATGCTGTGTTCCCACATGATTGACTACTCTGTGACTTTTGTAGCTCTTTTCTCAGTATTCAACTTAGAGAGATTACCAGCCATTGTGCCTACCTCCATCCTGCCAGGGTTTGATGATAGGGGCGGGGGTCTAATCCTGTGGGGTGACTAGCCCCAATAGTTCATGGCTCTTTTTAGAATGTGGAGCTACTAAGTACTTCTCTGTCTTTAGGGTTAGGTACAAAGTCTAATCCACAATTTTCTCATTTATAAAACAACACAAACCTGTAAAATTATTATCAGACCTATTTAAATCCCCAATGAATTGAGAATTGATCTAAAATAAGTCAACTCTTTTTGGGATGGGTTTTCTAAGTTATCCCTTGGCTTACAAATGTGAACGGGGTTAGTCTGACTACTTGGGTCTGATGGGGTCATGTCAATGGACAACAGGGAGAAAGCTCACAATACATTTGGTTAAGAAGAATTGAAGGTAGAGGTAAGTGAGATCAAAAGAGAGCCACAAATTGCTATAAATAGATTTATATATTTTGACACAGAAAAAATGTCAATCTGAAAGAATTTAGACAAACATAGATGAAATTGCTGAGCCACTGCTGGTAATTCTGAGGAATTGTGAGAATGAGAGATCAAAGACTGGAAAATGTCTGAATTTCCTGTAACTCTTAACCTCAAACTGGAAATTGAATTGACTCAAAATTCTAGAATGAATTATTAAATTGAGTGGTTTATGGGTTTGCTACTTAGAGAAGAGGGGTTGACTAGCAAACAGGGTGTAGTCACGAAGCCATGCCTGGTGTTCACTTGATCTTTAGTGTTCAGACTGATTAGGGAGGTGTTCCCCCTTCAAAACTACAGCTGGATTTTAGTCCTGTTTGTTTCAGGTTTTACAAAAACCATTTCTTGATAAGATGGAGAATTATGGACTGAGCAGAAAACAGTTGGAGATGGTTTGCATATGAAACTGGTTGAACAACTCTACCCAAAGAGTGATAATCAATGTAAAATCAGAAGCAGATCTTTGGTAATCATAGAGAGAATAGGAATGACAATAATGATGATGGCAACAGTAGCTGTTATTGAATTCTTACTATGTGCCAGGCATTGCTAGAAATACTTAACTTGTATTAACCTATTTAACCTTCACAATTATTCTATGAAAGAGAAACAATTACTATGACTGAGTTTACAGATGTAGAAAGTGAGGCTTAGAGCAGCTGAATAATGTGTCTAAGACCACAGAATAATTTATGGAGCTGGCACTTGAACCCGAGCCTATCCTCTTAGCAAGCAGGCGCAGTGCTGTTGAGGATGCATATATATGCTGGGGGATAGATTCAGGATTCTGCTATAGAAATCTCAGCCCTAGGAGGTAATATTCTATTTTTTTCCATACTAGGTCACTGCTTGGGGTATACGATTCAAAAGACATTTAGGTGACGGGGCAGGCCACCTTATGACCAACTCCTGGGAAATATGTTCAAGTCAACAGTTGGTTTCCAAATACCAAGCATGCAATTGTTTTGCTTTCCATTGGAGGACAAACCAAGGTAGTAGGAAAAACCTGAGCTGTGAGATCAGAACAAGCTGGTCCATGTGTGAATTTAGTGCCCTCCCTTTTCCAAGAATCTCCTGCTTTTAAAATGTATCTCTAATTGTGGAGTGAAATGCTATGACTTCTATTTAAGATATTAATCTGCAAATGGGTGGATTTCAGGGTCTTCCCAAGCTCCCAAATTCCATCCAGACAGGTTCCATCACACTGGAATCTGTGTGGGAACTATTTTTCCTCACTCTTTTATATCAGAACTTCTCAGACTTCAGTACCTGGGAATCCGCTGGGGATCCGGTCAAAATGTAGATCCTGAGCCAATAGATCTGATACCAGAGAGGTGGGGTGGAGGAGAGAAGAAGGGAATGAAGGAGTTAATATGTGGTGGTGATGGGCACTGGGACTCTGAGGTCGGGGGTGTCTGATGTACACATAGATTGAGGTATGAATTCAATATCCTGAAAATCATATGGCAATGTAAACAAAAATAAACAATAAAATAATAATAATAAAGAGAAACTTTTATCAGGACTAGCCATTCCTCATTGTCACTCTGGAAGTTATGGAAAATATTCTTGCATTTTAGCTAAGAAATATTTATAATAGCAGATCAAAAGTTGATTTTTCATGTTTTTCTTTTCAGAAAAAATATGCTTTCATTTTTTATACTTTGTAAAAGAGTCTTCCTATCCTTTCTAAAATTAATCAGTCTATCTCTCTACCCACCCCTCCCTCAGCAGGAAAAGTAGAATGGGTCATGTAAACGTTCTTAACCCTGGGAAAGCACACTGGAAATGAAGGCCTGTGAAGATTGATGGAAGAGAAAAATGTACAGAGACAACACCCAGCTCAGGTTCATTCCTCATTTGTAGATAGCTTTTTAAGTAAACCTATATTAGGGTGGTGAGGGTGGAGGGTGAATTAAGAATGTATAACTAAAAACTAAGTTTGAAACTCTCTTGCTGATATTTTACCTTTGGGGGACATACAATTCATGAGAACTCTGACAAAATGATCATTGATATATGTCTAGTTTTTCATCATCCTCATTGACTTATGTTTCCTATCAGTGGCATTAGTGAGTTCACATTTGAACAGAATTATACTTTTAATAATAGAGCAACACCTTCCAGCAGCAAAATACTAGACCTGGATGTGGTAGCCTATCTCAACGTGTTGTTATTTAATATCCCGTTGCTTTATGAGATCAGTCTCTCTGTTAGTGTAGAGATTTCTGTAAAAGGTCAGTTCTGATATTGGAAGGGAACATTTAATCAAAAATAGTTTGTGAAAAGCTAATGCAGAGATTATATCAAATAATAACATTTATTCTCTCTGACATAAACCATTATTAAGAATATTGAAACACAAAGCTATTGCTGTTGAGTCATATTTAGAGAATTAATATTAGCTATAAAGTAGCCTATTGCACAGAATATTACAATGCAAAACCATTCTGTTATATTTAGACAATTAGTATCCTCCATAGAAAAATAACTTTTTTTATATTATTAAAGTCAGTATATGCTCTTGTTTCATTCAAGGCAATGCATCACTTAGCTATTTTTCATACTCTTGGCAAAACTGTCACTGAATTTTAAAATACATCTCATTTAGGTTCAGCTGAATTTTTTATTTTAGAAGAAAAAGTGACAGTTTAGTAAACATTTTGTTTTTAATGATAAAATCTTCAAGTGTTGTTAATGTGAAACCATGCAGAAAATGTTGGACTAACAATCTAGAATGTACAGCAAAATGAAAAGAACAGTCATCATCTTATCAAGAACTAACAGGTACCAGTGTTGGTTGTTTTCTTAGGAACTTTGATATTCTGTAGGATGACAGTTGTGTAATTCATACTTGAGTATGTTGTCATCTTCATTCATAAGATAGTATATGGCAATATGTACCCATCCCCACCCCATGCTTCCTCCCTGGAGTTGACTGCCTGAAGGTCCCTCCTACCTCAGCTTTTTCTATCTGCCCATCTTTCTTTGTACATTCCCCAGCTGGTCTTTTCCCAACCACGTGCAGGAGCCTGTTTTACTCTTCAAATGGGTTCAAATTCCAGCTCTGCTACTTCTCAGGTGTGTGCTCTGTGCTTGGAATAAGAGTACCTCATTGTCAGGGTGTGCACGTGAACCAAATAAGACAAGTTACACGTGAGGGTGTATAATATGCCCACATCCGGTCACACTATTTCCTCTTTCCATTTCTCTCATTTGTCACAGTCATGTATATTCTCCCCATCTGCTGCTCCCTCTTGGTCTCACACCAGTTTCCATCAGAGTAATCAGAGCCTTGAAATAGCTACTACAAAATTCTGCAACGATGCCTGTAGTGGAATATATGGTTGGTTCCAAGGGTTGTGAGTTCCAGAAGGTATGCAGTCAGTTCCACTAGTGAAGGAGCCTTGTATTATTCACCCCTAACACAATCCCAGTGCCTGGAACACAGTACATCAACTGACAAATATGTTGATGCAATAAATCCACTGATGCTTTCTACCATCAAGGGGGGCCCCAGACTGGGTTGGAGCAGAGAATAGCGGAAGGCATTAAATTGTGTAAAGACTCCTAGGGTGATTTACCTCAGGATTCAACATGTTTTACTTGCAAAACATCTTCACAGTTTCTATTGTGTTTTCACATCTATTATTTGATTTAAGATTTTATTTCAATATATCATCCTCAGAGCCTTCAGAATAATTTGTCTTAATATGAATCTAAACTTGGCACTCTCCTGCTTGAAATCTTTTAGAGCTGACTGGTTTCTTTCAGAATAAAATTCAAACTTCTTCACAGGGCATGCTCAGTTCTTTTAGATATAATTTCTGCTTGATCTTCCTTTTCCTTAGACAGAACTCTCAAGACATACAGGACCCTTGGTTAGTGCCACATTCACACATGTATCTCTGCCTTCTTGTTCATGCTGTTTCCTTTGCTTAGAATACACCGTTATGTACCTAGGCCACAGCATCTTTCATCCACTTGAATTCCATGTAATTAGGAGGCTAAGGCATTGGTGATGGAGGTGTGAGGTACTATTGGATGAGTGTTCAGGGAGAGAGATTTTTGGACCATCTCTATATAGATGCGAGGAAGGCATTGGATTTAGGATTAGTCTGGAAGGTGATAGTTAAGGAGGAAGCAGCTATTTGAGGTCAAGGGAATATTTTTTGAGGAGAACTTCTTCACACAACCATGAAGTCAAGTTGGGATGAGGAGTCAATGTATTCCTGTATTAGTTTGGGTTTCCTCAAAAGCAGAATTTGCGATTAAGCAGTTCATGTGGGAGGTAATCCCGGGAAACAGTGGTCAGGAAGTGGGAAGTGTGACAGAGAAGGAAGAGAAGGCAGCAGAGGGGATATTACTGAGCAGCCCACTGCTGTGGGAAATGGACTCAATCTATCCAGGAAGCAAGAGGAAGCCATGTAGAATATGTTTTATATTCCACCAAAAAGGTGAGAGAGTTGGGGACTTTATTCACCAACTTCCATCAGTCATTGGTTAAGGGCTGTTGGAATGCTATCTACCTACACACAAGATGAGAGGGTTCAAGCAGTCTGAGAAAGTCCACAAACAGAGTCACAGATTCTTGTAGCTGGGAAGCACTGGGTCAGCATGTATAGGAGTGGAAAATTCCAGGGAAGCTTCCATAGGTGAGGTTCTGATAGTATTTGCTACATACTTGCATAAAGTGGTTAGAAATGAGACAGGTAGAAACAAGGGACACCAGTCCCAAAGACAGTAGGTCCAAGAAAGTGTAGGTAAGCAATCAGGAGTCACAGGGGTGGTCTTTATGGAAGATCATGGCTAAACAAGAAGGGGAATAATTGCCAGAACACAATTTTCTGTCTCCATTTGAAAACTTTCATGACTTCTGTGAAGGCAATTGCTGATGTCAGGTGACTGACCTAACTTGAACAATGAGTTTAAACATCTGACTAGGGCAGAGGGTGTGTGGTTGCTTCGGGCAGCAGAGTACTGACTTGTAGGACAGCTGCTGAAACCAGCAAAGACGTATGGCACTGTTTGGTGACACCAGTCACCTTGAGGAAGGGTGCTGGGCTGAAGAGGATTTCAGATTTTAAAAGTAAGGAGTTGAATCTTAAAGGGAGTGAATGCAATCCAAGCAATAATAACTTTCACTTTAATTCTCCAAATTAATCCTCCCAATTTCACCCTTTTAAGCAAAATACCAACTATATATAAGTGTTCCCTGAAGTATAGGTCAGACTTTTTGTTGCAGGAGGAGCATGGAGGGACTAGTCAGTCAGTGGCTCTTGCTGAGTATAATTACTCCAGGTGCAATTGTGAGCTGTCACAAAGGGCAAATGATAGGGTTGTTCTAGCAACTTGGGGACGGCTGCCATTTCCATCAAGGTGTAAAATGTCTTTTTTCCTCAAAGGATATGGATAATGGTATATTTTCCAGTAAACACTATTTAATAGAAGGCCTTTTGTGAGGGTTTTGCAAAATAAAAAAGCTTGACTTGATGGTTCAGCCCATATACTGGGATTTTCCAAACGTGGTATGATAGTACTACTAAGAAAACCAGCGAACGAGGGAGGATGTTGCCTGTGATAACAAAGAGAATGCAATAACACAGATTTATTAAAGGGCACTAAGATAAAAATATCATAGTGGGGCTATCTGGGAAGCCCCAGATTCTGGGAACAGGAAGGAACTAGCTAGTTTTTACAAATATTCTCTTTAAAAAGATCTTCCCCCACTTCAGCAGATTTCTCCCTCATCTTATGCAAAAGTCTTTTTATACCTCACTTTCTACTTACCTGCTATTTTCCCATCATTTAATAGTTTCCCCGCCTTTCATTCCTGATTGGTAAATTACCATTGACATTTGGCTTACTTTCAAACAGATGAGGAGAAGGTTCTGGAGGCTGTCTAATGATGATGCAGTAATTCAGAATCAAAAGTTGGAACTGGAAGCATCTATGCTGGGCTTATGAGAGATAATAGCTTTCAAACAACATGATATTATTTAGTTGAAAACTAGCCTTTTCTGTTTTTTTTTTTTTTTAAAGCATTGCCTATATGCCTCCCAGAGCAGAGAAATGTTTGTGTCACTTTACACAGATTTTCTAAATTCCTGTCAATAAATTCTAGCTTATTGTAAGCCCTTTCCTCCTCTACTTTCACAGTCCAGTACCTGCAGGAATGCTAGGTTTAGATAATCCACTTAAAGCATCTCCTCTGGCTCTATCATGAATATGGAAGGACCTCTGTAACATCCTTTTACATCTGTTAGTTTACTCATTGCCTTGCGAATTCACAGAACTTTCCTTGAAAGTTTCTTTTTCTTAATGCTAAATAATGCATCCTTATTCCAAATTGCTTGTTTACTTACTCATAACTTGTTTTTGCAGTTTCTCTCTGAAGTTACATCAACTTCTCTAAGACTCATAATAATTTATTTGACCAAGAAGTATAATCAGTAATTTAGAATAAAGCAATCACTGTGGATACAATGAGTGTATTATGTGCCTCTCCAACTATACTCTCTGGAGGCTGACCTTGTTGGATTTTACAGTTACTAAAACTCCAGGAGAACTTTTCATCTTCTCTCTGCCACCCTTTCCAATTTGATTTATTGCTACAGTTCTCTTTGCTCTCTATTCTCTAGCTTACTGAACTATCTTCAGTGTCATGAATTTGCCATAGCCTGTTTCGGTTCTGTTGCAAACAACGGAATCCATTTGTACCCACTAGGGTAATGGACCCACTAGGTTTACTGCTGTGACAGATAAACTCTAATGTTTCTGTGTCTTCCTACAATAGAAACCTATAGATCACTACCATAACTCCAAAAGTGGGTGTTCTGAAGTCACAGGTGATCATTCAGATTCCTTCTCTCTTGTGGTTTTACTTCTCAGCATCCTCTGCATCCAGCTGGCAGAGGCGAAAGAGTTTGCAGGTGAAATAAGTTAGAAAGAAAAAGAGCATTACAAGATGGTTTTACTCCTGTGTGGAATATAATGAAACAAAACAATGAACAGACAATACCCCCCAAACTCATAAGATACAAGATTGGCTACCAGGGGGTGGGAGGTGGGAAGGAAGGAGGGAACAAGGTGAAGGCACTAGAACTCTGGTGGTGGGTGTGGTGTGAAATACACACAGCTTGAGGTGTGACTTTAATACCCTAAAAAGTAAAGAGCAATGTAAATAAAATAATACCATATATATCCAGATCTCTATCTATCTATCTATCTATCTATCTATCTATCTGTATATATAGCTTTCAGGGTGATGCCTGGAAAGTTTTTATGGGTAGGACCCAGAAGTGGTGTGTCACTTCCACTGTGTTAGTCTCTGGAACTCAGACTTATGGCAACATCCATCTGCAATGGAGACTAGGAAATGTAGTCCTGTTCTCTGCCTGGATGAAATGGCTTGGTGAGTAACTAGCAAAACTCTCTGGAAGAATAAACTGAACACTGGATGAATTAAGTGGAAAAAGACTTTGGGTAGCTCTCAAAGTAACTCCAGAATGACTGGAACCTAGCTTAGATATTGACCGATGCAGCCAAAAGTGCCAAAAATAAGACCTCAATGTGACACTCTACCTGCTTCCAGTGAATACTGGATGCCACATCTTCTGTCACCACATTATTGGCACTGGACAGTGGTTGCTGTCGCCTCTGCCCTGGGATCTGGAGGCAGCTGCCACTGCTTTTGGCAACACCATTAAAATGGCTTCTCTACTATCTCCACTTCTTTGTTTTGCTAGCTCCCAACTCCAAGTCTGGCAAGAGTTTGTGCAATTGTTGGTGTAATCTCAGGCTGGCAAGTAATGTGAAATAATAAGTGTAAGAAGACATTAGCCACCTTGAGGCATCTTTTTCCCATTGCCAAACTTATTGCTTTCAAAAAATGAATTGCATAACTTGGTCTACATAATACCAGGTAATTGCTAAGGTCCTTTTTGCCTCTAAGAGTCTATAATTTCCTCCTTTTCTATAGCTAACTACTTTTTCAGTGGGGAACTTATTCTCTAGGACAAGGACCTTACAAAAAAATATGGACATTTTTCTTGGTTCATTTACTTTTCAATTTTATGCTACCAATTTTTGTTTCAAAATAGAATGGAAGGGCAGAATCCACATTTCTTCAGAGCAGCAGACTGCATTGACTTAATGTTTCAGTATTATGAGACAGCCATAGGGTTCTGTTAAAGATATTTAGTTGTTTTTATTCTCATAATTATACTGGTTTTAGCTAGATGGCTGTGATTTCTCAGGCACTCTATTATAGTTGGGAATATGAAACTCCCTTTCAAAATTGCTAAAAGCACCTCAGTGTTTCTGCAATTTGATAATACTTATCCTAGCTTGACATAAATGCTAGTTTTATGGCTGCACATTCGATAAAAAGTATATTTTAGCCTGAAGAAAATGCCAAGTGTTCAGAGAGTTTTGACTTTATTTGATCTCTCTTGGCCTGTAATAATCATGTTTAATTTTGACACATTTAGTTAGACATGTGAAACTTTAAATGCTGTTATAGTAAGAGAATCTGGAATTGAAGTAAAATTTCAGATTTTTTGAAGACTTGTATAATCTGATAGGGAAAATGTAGTCCTGTACACAGTGTCACTCAATGATGTCAAAATATAAAAATAACTGGTCACATTCTTTAGGTCTTCAGTGGAAGATGAAGTAATAGCATTATGAAATTTCTGATTTGGTAAGGATTATTAATGTTCATCTAGTCCAGTGAAATATTAATTTTTCTATGGAAAGAGATGGTTCTGTGATAAAAAATAAGCATGGAGATTTCTTCATTCAAAATCTTTTTTTTGTAGATATTCACAATATCTGTTGATATTTTACTTTTCCTTCCCTGGGCCCTAGGTCTCAAATTTGGGTTCTTGGGCGTTACATGGCCTGTACCTTAGCTGCCTGAGCCATAGAGGTATACCACCTGCTGATATATTAAAGGCACTGAGAAGTTTTTCTTAAATTTATAATACGCTTCTCAAATTTGATCATCAAATTGTCTTTTGCTTATATTTTTTATGGAAACATGTTGACATAATGAGATAGTCAAAGGTTCCATACAGTCTGAGAAACATATCTATCTAGTAGTCTTTTGCCCCATTCATGACGTCCTTGCCAGACATACTGTCATCCACGCTTTGTTTGACGGTTACCCTGGCAAATTCAAAGAGAGCGTTTGAAAAATAGATCTTGTTACTGGGGTGAGCAACACAGTGACTCCCATGATTACATTGGCCCTTCAGAGGGAGAATTTTCCTGAACTATTAAGTTACAAAGGAATAATTTAATGAGCTAAAATATAAAGACAGAAAACTATCAATATAACTTTCTGCCTTTTTTTTTTTCAAGGAAAGGTACAGGCAGGAAGCAGAGGAAGACAAGCAGGAAAAGAGAGAGGAGGAAGAAGCATTTATTTTATTTTATCATTCATGTTTCTCTGATACTGGAATGCAAATCCTGCTCCTTGGGATGTATGTGGATTATGTTGAAGGCGGCTGACCAAACTGCTCTTCCGCCAGGGTGCCCCTCAATATAACTTTCACCAAACTACCTTACATTCAAACATCATTCTTAAAAAGCCTGTCCTGAGAAATTCTTAATTGTAGAGTACTGTTCTCAAGGTGTCGTCTCATATTATTCAGTTTTAGCAACATGAATTCTGCTGGGAATTGTCTCATATTTTCCCTATTTTTGTTGTAGTTCTCTATTCCTCCATTATTTTCTGGATTTCCATGAGCATCATGAAAACTGCTACTTTAAATTCTTCATCAGATAGTTATTTCTGCTGCATTCAGATTCCCCTGGGGTTTTATTTTGGTCCATCATTTCACGTTTCTTTCTCTACTCTTTGATCTGTTTGGCATTCTATGTTTATTTCTGTGGGTTAGGCTTCCCTGACATAAAGGCCTAGTATTTAGGTATCAAGTTACATAGTGTAGGCCTGGAGGTTAGTCTACAATGCTAGGCTTAGTTGAGTTGTGTGATCTCAGCACTCATCAGAATTATGAGGTTGCCCTTGAGGCCTGACAGTCGAGGTTACAGGGTTGGAGTTGGGGTAGAGAATGCAGAGGTTTCCCCCAGAGTCACAGGTGTGAACAATAAAGCCTCCAGAAAGAGAGAGAGCCAAGAGTGGTGGGCCTAATCTACAACATGGGAACAGTCGCAACAGAGACCATAGGAGAGAGAGAACTGGGGACTGCTCTTAGCTAAGAGCTGTGCTGCTCTTAGCACAGCACAATCCCTGGTGCAAATCCCACAGCTCTCCAGAGGCATAGCAGTCTCAGCAGGGGGATGTAAATAAACCCTGGGACTTGACGGTAGGAAAGCTGTTTAGCAGTAACCCCAGGTGGACAGAAGCTGCTGTTCCAATTATTTTCCCTGAGTGAGTCTTAGAATTGAAAGCTCCTTGCTGGGAACTATTCAACTATCCACAAGGGTGAGCACTGTAGACCTGGCTGTTTCTGGCATCCTACAGAAAGACAGCTGCGAGAAACAACTTTCAGAATGTGTACTAATGGCAGAGGGGCAGGTGTTTCCCGCTGGGGCTTTCCTGCAATGGCAATCTCTGGTACCCACAGAGTGTGGAAGCAGCATCTTGGTTCAGAATTAGGCTATTCATCCCACACTGAGGTTTTTGGTGACTGAAAGCCAGTTTCCAGGTATGGGGTACCTACTGCTGATGGGAAAAGTCCTTCAGCTCAAGGGAAAGTGTCCCTATCATTGGGCTCTCCCTGTGGCCCTGGGGTCTTCCAACAGGTTCACATGATACCAAGACAGACCAGCTTCTCCCACTGTATGTGAAGGTGTGTGTCATTTCTCTTTGTGGAGATGCTGGTCCATGTTCCTTTTCCAGGGTCATAGATGGTGAATGGGTCTATTTTGGGTGTGCCTGTGGGAAGGAGTTAAGCTCAAGATCTTAACAGTTTGCCATCTTTGAACTAGATCCTTGGATTGCTTGTTTTCAACTTGACTTTCTTTTGGTATTACTACTACATTGCCTTTAGTAAGAGTTGATGCACATCAGTAATGTGCTACAATATTCTGATCCTACTGTCAAAATAGAACATTTTGTATGAATCAAGAGACATTTGCACACATTCTTAGCCATAGAGTGATGTGTGTCATCACCTATCACATTTGGAAATGGAAGGTGTGGTACTACTGTATGTTTTTGTATTGGAGCCCACCCCTCTCCCAGTTCTGGGTTATGGTTCAGGTGTAATCAGTCAATGTAGTTCTTCCCCTCACCACAGCGATTGATTTTGTGATGAACACGTAACCCAAGGTAAGCCAATGAATCTCACTTCTGGACTTCTGTGTTGATGACAATTCTCCATGGGTCCCATATATTTCTGCACATCTTGCACATGGGACACTGAATGTTCTTTGTTCTGGACTACCTTTTCAAGGAGGTTTAGGTAGCCAGCAGTCTTGGAAGACTGCCTGTCTCAAGAGCAAAGGACAGATATACTAAGTGTGCAGTCTAAAAACGATAACAGTTCTCGCCAAGCCATTATAAAATATTGTTTCATTAAAGTCAAGTTTCCTCTTTGATAATGCAATCTACTGTGTGTACAGCCGTTGCCTGTCCCTCTTTGTACTGCCCTGTGGGAGTTGGGTTTGGGGAACTAGAACAGAAATGTCAATACTCTAGCCACTGCTATTTCTATGAGTAATAAACTACACTTCATCTGTGACCTGGGAGTCTTTCTTGTGTCTTTCATGTGAAGCTATGACAGACTACTCTGTTAGCTTGCACGTAGGGTCCTTCAGAGTCCTTGACACTTTGGTTGTAACTCTTAATTGTCTTCCAACTGAAGTTACCGAGGAGATGGGGTGTGTACTTGAAACTGCTGGCAGCCATCTTGCCACAAGAAGAGGTGAGCTTATCTGTCTTGGACTGGAACCAACACAGAGGAAAGTATAGCACAGAAATGGAGGAATCATTGCTACAACTGCCATTTACCAGTCATCTACTATGAGCCAGCCTTATTAGGTCCTGCTTGTATGTCTGTCGTTAAATCGTAACAATCTTGAGAAAATGGTATTTTCCTGGTTTTTTGGAAGAGGTAACCGAGTATTACCACTTAGGCTCTTCTTAAAAGTGGTTAGTAAAGAGAAACATAAATATTCTTTTCCCTTTTTATTTGGGAATTATTATTCCTTCTCTATGAAAACATTAAATGGTATAAATATTAAATGATTTTTTTTCAAAAAATTTTTAAAAGACACACTAAGGAGAGACATTAAAAGAAGGACAAACTCAAGTTCAAATGGCAAATTTTTCTTATAATAAGCTGCAACCATTACAGGTTTCCCCACGTCTGAAAGTAGAATGCTCCTCCTTGGTAAGATTTGGTAGGTTATTTTAAGAGTCTGGGAATGCTCCACATATTTTCCATATTAATTAATGCTAATAGCATTCCAAGACCCTTAAAATAACCTACCAAATCATACCAAATAGGAAGAGTCTACTTTTGGATAGCGGGGGGGGGGGGGGGGCATGTATCCACCCCACGAAAACCGATATTTTTTGTTTCTCCCTTAGAACTCTTAGACTCAGAAGTGCCAAGACCTTGGGCAATTGCTGTCCCTTTGCATGCCTCAGTTGTCTCGTCTCTACATTGAGGATCATAGGATTGTGGTGACTAATGAACTGCTACAGAGAAGTGTTTAGAGCAGTACCTCACACGTGCAAGATCTCAGTACATGGTAGCTCTTACTGTTTTTATCTGAGGGAATAGAGCAGGTGAACGAGGAAGGAGGGGAAAGGAGACAGATTAAGGACTTCAGAGAACTCTGTTTACTGGGAGAAAATCCCTCCCACGTCCCTGGCTTCCTTTGTTCCTTTTCTTACTCCCACTCAAAAGAGAATAACAAGCAGAAAAGAATATAACTTTATCCAACCTTTTGATCATTTCTCTCAGATCAGCATCCTTAGGTTCCAGGCTCCAGGTTTCTCTTTTCTATGCCATTAATATTCATAACTCTGCTAGGTTCTTCAGTTTTATTATATTTTCAGATACCAACAATTTTTTATTTTATTTATTTATTTATTTTTTACGGAGACCTTACCTCTCCTCCATTCCTGATTTCTGAGACTCACAGGAACAGAGCAATGTAAAATGTATTCACATATTCCTTTCTCCTGCATGATTCTGACTTTTAAACAAGAAACAAAACAAAACAAAAAACTCTCCAAGCTTAAATAATGTGAAACAGATACTTCTTTAGGCTTAAAAAATTGACCTCTAAAATATACAAGTGCATATTTCTCCAGTCCTTAATTGATATCTTAGTTTATTTTAATGCCAATCTTGTTAGCAGCCACTGATTCGAATGTGAACCTTGCTCACCCTTGGTTTTGGCTTCCCCGGCCCCCTTTCAGCTTTGGACTTTTCTCCAGCTCCTCTGTTAGGTCAAAAGGGCAAGACTGGGTAGAGGGAGAGAAGGGCTAGGGGGTGGGAGGGACATTTCTGTGACCCATTCTCATTGACTGCAGTCCTGATTCCTGGAAAGATGTTCATTTTGCTAATCTCAGTGGGACAACAGAGCCCTTGTTTTCCTATTCATGCCTTTTTCATTCTGTAAAGGATTGGAGATGGTTGCCTCCTTAATACTGCTGCTGACAAGCTGGGAACCAAGGGAGAATCTGGGCTGAGAGTAGATTTTTGATCTAGTGATAGATATATGTCAAAAACAAGCTCCTCTACATTGGATTTGGCAATGATTTTTTTGTACATGGCACTAAAAGCACAAAAACAAAAGCACAAATCAATAAATAGTACTACCTCGAACATAAAAAAAAATTTTTGCAAAGCAAGAGAATTAATTAAAAAAATGAAAGGCAACCTACAGAATGGGAGAAAGGGTTTGCAAACCATGTATGAGATAGGGGTTAAAACTCGATCTACTTACTAACAAAAGAACCTCATACAACCCAATTAAAAATTGGGCAAAAAACCAAACCTATTTTCCAAGAAGAAATCCAAGAAGAAATGGCCAACAGGTACATGAAAAGATACTCAACATCACTAGACATCAGGGAAATGCAAATCAAAATCACAAGGATATATCACTTCACACCTATTATCAAGAAAACAGAGATGATAAATTCTGATGAAGACGTGGAGAGAAGTAAACTCCTGTGCACTGTTGGTGGGAATGTAAATTGGTACACCCACTATGGAAAACAGTATGGAGGATCCTCAAAAAATTATAAGCAGAATTTCCATATGATCTAGCAACTCCACTTCTAGGTATTTATTTGAAGAAGCAAAAATACTAACTTGAAAAGATGTATGTAACCCCAATGTTATTTCAGCATTTTTTATAAAGGCTAAGACATAGAAGACAGATGAATGGATAAAGAACATGTACATTTATACAATGGAGTATAATTCAGCTAAAAGAGAATATTCTGCAATTTATGACCACCTGAATGGACCCTGAGCACATTACGGTATGTGAGGCATGCCAAAGAGTGAGCAATACATGATATCACTTATGTATGGAATTTTTAAAAAGCCAAGCTTGATAAAAGAGAAAAAATGGTGGTTGATGTGGGTTAGAGGGACAGGACATATGTTGCTTAAGAATACAAACTTAGAGTGAGTAGTGAAAAAAGCCCTAGAGGTCTAATGCATGGTGCAGTAGATACAGAGCACAATATTTTATTTTAATCATCAAACTTGCTAAAAGACTAGAACTTAATTATTCCAGCTACTAAAATAAAAGGATAAACACGATGACAATGACAATCATATTACAGTATATAAATGCATCAAAAATTTATATGTTGTATACTTGAAGTTACACACCGCAGCATGCCCTGTGAAGGATCCAGGCACATACCCCTGGATTGGAGTCCCAGGTCCAGGTGGAACAACCAGTATAAACAACTAAATGGAAAAAAAAATTTAAATGCTTCTTTCTCCTCTCTTCCTGCCTGCCTGCATACTTGCCTTCATTCCTGCCTGCACCTTTCCTTTGAAAAAACACCTGTGAACCAGTCAGAACCCAAAGACTATTTAAAAAATGTATACAATGTTACATATCAACTATGTTTAAAAATCAAGAAAACAAAGTTGAGCAATGATATTAGCAACATCAGCAGTAGCACTTCATCTCAGGATTCCTTTACACTCTTAATAATTGATGACCTTGTAGAGCTATTGTTTATTACTGCCAATATTTACCATATACTATTGAAAACATTTATGTGTTTATTAATTCATTAAAAGATCAAATTAATAAAATATTACATGTCGAAATAAATAGAATATTTTAAAATAGCTATTTTATAAAACAAAAATCATTTAGAAGAAAGTAGTAGTATTTTTACCTTTTTGCAAATCTCTTAAGTGTTTTGGCTGATAGAAGATACATGGATTATCATATTTTCTTCTGTGATATCACACATCATGTAGTTTCTGTAAAATTCCACTGCATATTTGGAGGGAATGAAAGTAAAAAAGAAAAATAGTGTCTCAGTGTTATTATGAAAATAGTTGTGATCCCACAGACTCTCTGAAACAGTTGGGGACCCTCAGGGATTTCTGGATGCTCTTTGAGGGCTGCTTACACAGATGGACTTTACAAAATTGTTTAATTAGTTTACAATACTATCTAAGCTTTAGGAGAATATATTCACACTTCAGTCAATGAATGTATCACCCCACACCCATCACAGAGCTCTAGAGCCTGTCACCACTATTGTTGTCACTCTTTCAAGCTCAGGTTCCTTTCACCTACCCACTGTCCCCGCTATGTAAAGTGAATTCTGGGCAGTTCAAAAGCATACAGGAACTAAAGGATGGTACTAAAGGGAAAATAAGATTCTGTATAATTCAAGAGGAAATTATTATTTTCTTTCTAGGAAACTTTGAGAAATAAGAGTTTGAATAAATCAAGCGTAGGGCAAGTATCTAGATCAGCACTTTCCAACAGGAATCTCTGCACTGATGGAAACATGTATATTTGTGCTGTCCAATATTGTAGCCAGCTAGCTGAATGTGGCTACTGAGCACTTAGAATGTGGTTGGCGAGAACAAGGAAGGGAGTTTTAAATTTTATTATTCGAGTGACATAAATGTAAACTGAAACAGCCACATGTTGCTAGTGGCTACCATATTGGTTGACACAGTTCTAGACAAAGAACTGTCTGGGAGAAATTATTCTATCAAAGGAGCAAGAAATATCTCTGTTAGAGAGAGAGTTTTATTTCCTTTTAGAAGAGGCATCCCATGTAGAAAGAAGCTTCCATTCTCAAGTGACCTTAAGGACAGAGTTGAGGAGATGAAAATGAGGCTAGAGATGGCTTTTCTGGATGGCTGTAATCACTTTCTATTTTACAAAAGAGTTTGTGATGGTTAGAATCAAAGGGTAACTTTTTGTTGACTGATCAACACAATACCATCACTTCTCAAGGTGAACTGTTCTGCCACAAGCACACGTACAATATCACTTGACTTTGTCAGGAAGCCATCCTCAGAGGGTGGTTGTTCCTGAAGGCTGTGATCCCAGTCAGGCTCACCTCTGGCTGCATCTTAGTCCTGACATTGGTCCCGATGAGAGGCATAAGGGAGATAAAGACGTAGCATATGTGATAGCCCTGGTACAATGACTAAAATGCCTTAGGGGTTCAATAAATGTTAACTTCATTGTTTCTTGGGGGTAAGAAGTCTGGGAAGCAGGTGGTGGAGGTGGAGGTGGTAAAGTGGCTGCTGCTGAAGTTCTTGGGCTGTGAACAGCCCACACCTGGGGTCCTCACTCCTGTTCTCTCAGGATAAGGGAGTATGAATCACTCTAAGGCATATTCTATCAAATGAAAAGCCTTGGGAGATTAGTGATTTACCCTTACCCCATTCTGAGAGCTGTACCACAGTGCTACCACCCCACGAAAACTACTGAACTAGATGCTCTCTAGAAATCCTTCTAGAAAAGAATAGAGTTGGCATGTGGATCATTGGCAAGGAAATGCAGCAGTTGGTCTACTCTTTGAACACATGTGGCCCTTGTAGACAATTAAAGTGAGTTGGAGAATTACCCTGCAGTTTAAATCCATGTAGACAGCCAATAAAGTTACAATATCTCAAAGGTCCTGTCCTTTTTGGTCTGGGTAATAATTACACTTAATCTACGTCTTGATGGAACAAGGACTTGCACTGGGATGTCAGCGATGGGAAAGGAGAGGAAGTATGTTGCAGAAAGGATTTAAAGGAAGATAAGCTGATACTGAGATTGGCTATAGAGGAAAAGGAGAGGTAAGAGACAAAGATGATATATGGAAGTTGTTCTCAAAGTGTGGTCGCCTCCTTCCTAGGATGTGCACCCAGCTGCCAACTGGTAGGAATAGTGGTTGCTAATTGTTCATGGCTGGCCCCTTCTCTGGAGACTTACCCTCCACTGAACATGGTCTGAGCAATTACACCCACCCCCTGGGCTCGGAGTTTGATGGTAAAGTACAAAAATTGTCCCTTTAGACCTTAGGAGGGACATTTTGTGGTGCGATCTATTGCTATGAATTTTCTCTGGGCCCATATCCTTGCTTGACCCTTTCTCTGCCCTAGCCTGCTTCCTCTATGCTGGAACCAGCTTCTTCTTGGAGCAGACCTTTACTCAATCACAAGCATTCAAATCCTTGTCTCAGGTTGTGCTCCTAGGCAAAGCAGATGGCTTTATTAATGTCAGGCAGATGAGAAAAAAGGCTCCCATAATGGAAATGAATCTGATATTGAGTTTTAAAAATTATTTTTTTCAAAAAATAAATTTATCTGCATGTTTCCACAATAAAAATTATACAATGAGATGTGAATGAAAGTCTCCCTCCTCACCTATTTCCTGTCTGCCCATTCACCCTGCTTCATAGTACTGCAGTGGTTAATTGCTTCTGTATTACTCCAGGGATTTAAAGAAATGAACATACAAGCAAAGACAGATTGATAATTTTTCCCTGATCTCTTTTTCACAGAGGATAGATTTCTAACCCCAGTGGTCAGTACTTTGCTTTCTCCCCCCTCACACTATATTTTGGAAGACTTTACATAGATGTATGTAAGCATCCTCACTCAGTTTTTATGGATGAAAAAGATTCCATTATAGGGACATAACATGGTTTTTGTAACCAGTGCCCCTATTCATGCCCATTCAAGTGTTTTCCATGTTAGCTTCAATCCAGCTTTTACAAATGATTGTACAACATAATATTGCCTATGTATGTGTGATTCTCCACAGTGTGGGTGTTCTATATTTGTAGTAGCCAAATGTTCAAGAGGGACATTACCTCTTTCCTGGGTGTGAGGCTATTAAATGTCTGAGAGCTGTATTATAGGGAATCTCTACTTTACAAAAACTGTTATCTGAAATGATATGTCAAAAAAGCACATATATTAGCAGGCGATGATTTTCTTTTCAAGATGCTTCATTTAAGAATAGGTTTACCGAAGTTTTCCTTTAGAGAGCATTGCTCAGTCTTTAAAATACAATTTTATCTTAAAAAATTAAAGTAATTTAAATTAATCTTAAAATTATTCATCTTCGCAGGAATACATGTGGTGTATTACACAAAGCAAGCTGTTCCTATATTGTTTTATATCTCTCACCTACTGTATTTAGAATTCACAAGGACCACTTAAAAATACAGAAACACTAATCAGAAAAAATATCTGCACCCTTATGTTTATAGAAGCACAATTCACAATGGCTAAGACATGGAAACAACCTAAATGCCCATCATCAGAGGACTGGAGAAAGAAACTATGGTCTATATACTCAATGGAATTCTATGCAGTTGAAAAAAGAGGTAACACTGTTCCCTTTTGCAATAATCTGGTTGGAACTGGAGGTGATTATGCTAAGTTAAACAAACCAGAAAGAAATAGAAAAAGACAGGATGGTTTCATGCATATGTGGAAAATGAAGAAACAACATAAATGAATATACAAATCTCAAAATAATTAAGATGTCGGCTACCAACGGCGTGGGAGGCGGGGAGGGAAGGAAGGAGGGAACAAGGCGATGGTGAAGGACACCAGAACTCTGCTGGTGGGTGTGGTGTGAAATATTCACAAACTGAGGTGTGAATTCAATATCTTAAAATGTATACAGCAATGCAAACAAAATACCAAAACTATATATAATTTTTGTTTTAACAAAGACTATTATTGGGTTGAAATTTCGTTACTGTGAATGGGTATTGGTTAGAGTTTGGCAATTCCATTGTTAAATAAACATTTTTGTCCAAATGGTACTTATTTTTATGAGATTTAATCTGGAATGATCCTTGGGCATCTTGAAAGATGTAGTACACTTCTTAGAACCTGGTTTTGGAAAATATTTTGGCTTGGGATTATAAATATTTTGTCTTTAATCGAAAAATCTTTTCAACTCTCTTGACTAGTTTTCTTCCTTTAGCTAAAAGAATAATTAAGATGTTCTCCAGGAACAATGGAAGCAGTCTGAATATTTAAAAATTTGATTACTTAGAAATGTTTTGTTTTCCCAATGGGTGAAAATGGTCTAATTAAACTAGAGCTACTTTTGTGACATTTTCAGTACTTTCGTAAACATTTTCTCTCTTTTTGATATATTAGACTTGTATGACATAAATTAAAATTTCAGGTTCAAAATTTGTTGTTTCAGTTCACTTAAAGTAACACTTTACTGTTAATTTCCACCAATGTTACACCTAAACAGATTGCAAATACAGAGAAGTGTTACCGATACTGTTTCCCCAGAGCAGGGAAGTTGTAAAATGTTAAATGAATGGAAGGATTTGATCTTTTTTATAGATTAGTGAGTCTTCACCTATCTCAGAAATTGCCGTTTAAAAGTCCTTAGCCTGAAAATGCAAAATAAAAAAACAATTGCTGCTATTTTAGTACTTACAGGCCAGAAAAAAAAGAAATGTGTTCCTAAGGTGTGTATGTATATGTGTGTGTGTGTGTGAAAGAGAGAGAGAGAAAGAGACAGAGACAGAGAGACAGAGAGAATACAAATGCTCTCATTATACTGGGGAGGAATTTTTACTGAAAGGGCATTTCCGGATGAGCCCACAGAAATGACAGACAGTGAAAAGTCACAGACTTCTTTGAACAGAATTTTGTGGCAAAACATGGAAAACAGGCAAAGCATTTCATGTTTTATCCATGTGCTGGGTTGTGCCAATATTGGCAGAATGTTGCATAACAACACAGTAGCTGTGCTTACCGCAGCTGTCGTTTAAGGAATGTGGCAGATTTGCTCAACTTACAATTTCTTCCAGCAAAAATTCCATTTATACTTTAGGAATTTTACTTAGGAATTGGGGAGCAGCCTCAGAAAAATGCTAAGTCGAATGCTCACTGCTACTGACCTGTTCCATCTGTCTCCCCTGACATTTGGGCCAGGGGAGGAGGGCACTGTTGGCATGATATCCCAAGGGGCAGGACAGGGTTGGGGAGGAAGAAACTAGGTGTTTCATCCATAGTTGCAGTGTGTGAAGTTGAAGGAAAAATAGAGTCATCTCTGTTGCTGTGCTGGAGGGAGGAGCTCACTTCCATAAGGAACAGAAACAAGGCCAAATGTCCAGCTAGGACTTCGGAAGCCAGTGGCGGGAAAGCGAGCCGACAGGAGTTAGTCTCAAGGGTGGCCCCTTTCTCTCCTTCTCCTTCCTCACTGCTCCCTTCTACCAGCTGACCTGGTGTGGAACTCTGAAAATCTAAGAGCTCACTCATCTGGAATGTTAAGAGGCAGCATCTAGACAGCAGAGATTTGGATTTCAGGAGAGAAGCAAGGCTGCCTTATCCTCATTGCTTTTATCATCTTCCAGTGACTTGCTTTTTTAAATCTTTGTTGTTAAAGACACATCACACAAAATTACCATTTTAACCATTTTGAAGCGTACAGCTCTTTGTCTCTAAGTCCATTCACTTTGCTGTATGGTCATGACCACTAACCCGCCCGCCCCACAATCTCCAGAACATTTGCTTCTTCCTAAACTGAAATTCTGTCCCCATTAAACATTAACTGGCCCCAGTCTCCCTGCTCCCAGACCCTGGTACCCACCCTTCTGTCTCTATGATTCTGGTGTCCGCTCCAAGTGGCCTCCTCAGTTTTTGAGAGCATGTGCACACTTCACAGCCCTGTTGGCAATGTACTTGCTGACTGAGGGCTGGTGTTTGAATGTAGACACGACTGATGGGGACGGAGACGAGGCCACGTGTACACTGTGGACCACCAGGAACGGGTGAAGAGGAAGCTGCCATTTTGAAATAGACCGTCTCTATTTCAGTTGCACACTGATAGAGGAAGCTGAATATTAAACGCTGTTTAATGAGGGAATGGTGAGGGCCAAGCGAACGGGATTAGTCACAGCGCTCCTGGCTTAGGTTATTTATTCTCTGGAGAAGCTCAGGGCTGTGAGTGGGATGGATGGCTGACTGGGAAGCTGAGTAAATTTGACCAAGAGGCCCAGAGGGAGGGGAAACGGGGCTCTTTATGAGCCTGACTGACACTGAATAGAAACGTGGGCTTCATTCCAACTTGTGTCCTTGCAAAATACATACATAAACATCAAGAACACTTCTTTGTTTTCAGAAAGAGGAAAGAGTCAAAGTTAAAAGTGTAAAAGGCAAATGAAAAGGAAGATGAGCGGTTCTGAGGATACGTGAGATAAAAATACCTCGGTCGGCAGTTCCACGTAAGTGTAAAAGGATACTCTGAAATCTTTCCTGGCTGCAAGGGCGAGGAGGAGTGAATTACATTCCCCAGAATGGTTGTGGGTGTGATTATATTCCCGGCTATGCTGGTCCTGGATACTGGACCAAGTTACAGGATAAACCTTAGAAATTGCCTGTTTGTTTTTGCCTCAAATCACAATAAACTCATCTCTCTTACAATGCCAGCACTATGTTAAAGTCCAGATCCGAAGATGCATGCAAATATTTATCGAGTGGGTGACTGAACAAAGATATACTTTAGAACTATAAAGCCTTTCCGGTTTCAAGAAATCTTATGCATTTAACATATACCCAACAAATCCCATTTCCTGACACGATTTACCTCTCTAATCTCAACGTTGCATTTGCTTTAATGAAGGATCTTAAGACTATGATGTGGACTCCTCTTTAGCATTATGAGCTGAATTGTTATAATCAACAGTTCGCAATTGCAATGCAGAGAAGAATCTGTCCACAGACGGTGTTGCTAAGTTACTACATATAGACATATAAACGTGAACTGAAAATTCAAATTGGGTCCTTTCACACTTCCAGTTTCTTGTAGTAATTTTGATTATTTGTTATTTGTCATTTTCATGTCTTGATTCTAAAACTCCACACACACGTATAGTAGAAAATTTAGGAAATACAGAGAGCCATAACAAAATACAAATAAAAAGAACTGCAAGTCCACTATCCAAAACTAAGTATAGTTATATTCTGATGTATTTTCTCTAGTCTAATTAATCATATATATATATTACAAATGGAGATATCCAATTTTAAAATTTCCTTTCTCATTTAACATTTCATCATGAGCATTATTTTGGCCATTAAAGATTTTTCAAGTATGGTTATGATACTAGCTGCCTCATTTCATACTGTGACTGTACCACACACTTTATTCAACTGGTCCCTGGTGAGAGTCTTTCAATATTTTGTCAGCAGAAATGGCTCTTCAAGGAACATTATTTTCTCCCACGGATCTTTGACTTTCTCCTCGGGTCAGAAACTCTAGGACTGGGAATGAAAAATTTAAAAATTCTTAAAACATTTTGCTACATTCGTTTCTGTCAACTACACTCACCAACATGTGGGATTGTTAGTGTTAGCCTTAAAACAGAGGTGTGGTGGAGGACGATTAGAAATGTGGTGCTGGGCATGGTGTATTATCATATATTTGATAAAGAGTGAACCTACACATCTAAAACTGACATTGTTTTGTAAATCAGTTACCTCAGTTAAAAAATAAATAAATAAATAAAGGTCACACGAAGAATTTGAAAACAAACTTTTCCACTTAGGCAGGTATAAAGTGATTATCTCAGAGTTCAAATTTGCATTTCTTTGATTGCTAGTTAGGCTGAAAAACTTCAACATGTTAACTGCTTATTTGTGTTTCTTCTGAAAATTGTGTGTTCATGCCCTTTGCCCACTTTCTCCTCTATTTACTTGTTTGCCTCTTTAATGCTTGATAAGAGCTTTTTTTTTCCAAATTTTATTTATTATTATTATTGAAGGGATACTGCATTTTGACAATGACTTGTTTTGAGGTATATACACAGTTGGTATTTTTAAATTTATGAATAGCATAGTAGATTTACTAATGTATCCCCTTTTTCCTCCCTTCATTTACAGTTAATTCCCTTCATCCCATTTCCCTCACTCCTCCCCCATCACTTTGGTTCCCCCGATTTGCCTTTTTGTCTCTCCTCTCTAAGAGTCCACGGTTGTTTGAAGCAGTGTCTCCCTCTCGCCCTCTCTGTCTCTGTGTCTCACCCTCTGCCCCCTGCCTGTTTTTAGTGTTGTTTAATTTATGACATTTATTTGTTTTCTCTTACCCATCATATGAGTGCTATCATACGATGTCTGTCCTTCTCCTTCTGGTGTATATCACTAAGCATAATTCTCTCCAAGTCCATCCATGTTGTTGCAAATGGCAGGATCTCTCCCTTTTTGATGGCTGCAGAGTATTCCATAGTGTATATGTACCACGTCTTTATCCACACCTCTGTTGATGGGCATTTAGGTAGTTTCCAGCTCTTGGCTATTGTGAATTGTGCTGCAGTGAACATGGGGGTGCATATATGTCTCTGGATAAGTATTTTGTGTCATTGGGGTAAATGCCCAGTAGAGGAAAAACTGGATCATATGGAATTTCCATTCTCAATTCTTTGAGGACTCTCCATACTGCTTTCAAGAATGCTTGCACCACTTTACATTCCCACCAACAATTAGAGTTTTCTTTCTCCACATCCTCTCCAGCACTTATTATTTCCATTTTTGTGGCTAATAGCCATTCTTATGGTATGAGATGATATCTCTTTGTTGTTTTGATTTGCATTTCCCTGATGACAAGAGATGTAGAGCATTTTACATGAATTGTTGGCCATTTGTATGTCTTCCTTGGAGAGGTGTCTATTAAGGTCATCAGCTTATTTTTTGATTGGATTGCTTGTATTTTTGTGGTCCAATTTTTTGAGTTCTTTATATATCTTAGATATTAACCCCTTATCTGAGGTGTGAGAGGCAAATATATTTTCCCATTCAGCTTGATGCCTTTTTGTTTTTATGCAAGTTTCTTTTGCTGAGTAGAAACATTTTAGTTTCATGTAATCCCAGTTGTTTATTTTGGATTTTATTTACCTTGCATTGGGAGTTGAGTTGCCAAAGATATCTCTTAGGTCTATGTTTAAAAGTTTTGCCTCCATTATCTTCTATGTGTTTGATGGTTTCTGGTCTTATGTCTAGGTCTTTAATCCATTTTGAGTTAATTTTTGTGTATGGTGTTAGGTAATGGTCTAGTTTCAGCCTGTTGCATGCGACTGTCCAGTTCTCTCAGTATCATTTATTAAAGACGCTGTCCTTGCCCCATTGTAAGTTTTTGGCTCCTTTGTCAAAAATTAGGTGTCCATATATATGTAGATTTATTTCTGGACTTTCAGTTCTGTTCCATTGATCTTTCTGTTTTTATACCAGTACCATGTTGCTTTAATTATTATTGTTTTGTAGTAGAGTTTGAAGTCAGGGAGCATGACTCCTCCATTGTTGGTTTTTTTGTTTGTTTGTTTGTTTGTTTTTGAGGATTGTTTTTGCTATCATGAGTTGTTTGCTGTTCCAGATAAATTTCATTATTTTCTGTTCTATGTCTGTGAAGAATATCTTTGGAATTCTGATGGGGATAGCATTGAATCTATATATTGCCTTGGGCAGTATGGCCACTTTGATTATGTTGATTCTTATGATCCATGAGCATGGAATATCTTTCCATTTCTTTGTGTCATCTTCTATTTCTTTTAGCAATGTCCTATAGTTCTCATAGTATAGGTCCTTCACTTCTTTTGGTTAGGTTTATTCCAAAGTATTCAATTTTTTTTATTTGGTGCAACTGTAAACAGTATTGTTTTCTTCAGTTCTCTTTCTGTATTTTCATTTTTGGCATACAAAAATGCAACAGATTTTTTAATATTAATTTTGTAGCCTGCCACTTTACTATATTTATTTCTAGCAGCTTTTTTTTTGATTCTTTGAGGTTCTCTATGTATATTATCATGTCATCTGTGAAAAGTGATAGTTTCGCTTCTTCTTTTCCTATTTGAATACCTTTTATATCTTTTTCTTGTCTAATTGCATTGGCCAGGCTCTCCATCACTATATTGAAAAGTAATGGTGAGAGTGGACATCCTTGTCTTGTCCCTGATCTTAGGGGAAAAGTTTTCTGTTTTTCTCCATTGAGTACAATGTTGGCTGTGGGCTTGTCATATATAGCCTTAATTATGTTGAAGTATGCTCCTTCTATACCCATTTTTGGAGGGTTCTTAACATAAAAGGGTGTGGAATATTGTCAAATGCTTTTTCTGCATCTATTGAGATGACAATGTGATTTTTGTCCTTTTTTGTTGATCTAGTGTATTGCATTTATTGATTTGCATATGTTGAACCATCCCTGCATCCCTGGAATAAATACCACTTGATCATGGTGTATGATTCTTTTTATATGTTGTTGAATTGGATTTGTTAGTATTTTGTTGAGAACTTTTTGCATTAGTAATCATTAAGGATATCAGTCTATAGCTTTTTTTTTTTTTTGGTGCAGTCTTTATCTGGTTTTGGAATCAGCAAAATATTGGCATCATAAAAAGTGTTTAGAAGTTTTCCCTTTTCTTCTATTTTTTGAAACAGCTTAAGGAGAATTGGAATTAATTCTTCTTTGACTGCTTTATAGAATTTGCTGGTGAAACTGTCTGGTCTAAGTCCTTTGTTTTTGTTTACTGTTTCAATTTCCTTGCTTGCAATTGATATGTTCATAGTTTCTAGTTCTTCTCTGTTTAGTTTTGTACCTTTTCAGAAATGTGTCCATTTCTTCCAGGTTATTCTGTTTGTTGCCATATAGTTGTATGTAGTATGCTCTTAGAGTCCTCTGTATTTGTTGTATCTGTTGTGATTATTCCTTTTTCATTTTTGATTCTATTTATTTAGGTTTTTCTCTTTTTTCTGAGTCTGGCTAATGGCCTATTTTGTTTATTCTTTCAAAAAACCAACTTCTGGATTCACCCATTTTAAAAATAGCTTTTCTGATGTGTATTTCATTGATTTCTGACTTAGTTTTTATTATTTCCTTCTGTTGGATTTAGGTTTCTGTTTTTCTGCTTTTTCTGGTTCCTCTAGGTGATGGCTTAGGTTTTTTATTTGTGATTCTTCCTGTTTTCTAAGGTAGGATTGTATTGATATAAATTTCCCTCTTATAACTGCTTTTGCTGCATCCCACGGATTCTGATATGTCATTTCTTCATTTTAATTTGATTCCAGATATTTTTAAATTTCTTCCTTAATTTCCTCTTTCGCCCATTGGTTGCTCAACAATATGTTGTTTAATCTCCACTCTTTTGCAGTTTTCTTCTCTTTTTCCTTTTGGTTGATCTCTAGTTTGATGCCATTTTGATCTGAAAGGATGCTAGAAATGATTTCAATCTTCGAATATTTACTGAGACTTGTTTTGTGTCCCAGCATATGGGCTATCCTTGAGAATGTTCCACGAGCACTTGAGAAGGATATGTTGTCTATAGTTTTTGGGTGAACTACTCTGTATATGTCTATTAGGCCTAGCTCTTCTATTTTGCCATTTAAAGATCTTGTTTCTTTGTGATTCTCTCTGTCTGGATGATCTGTCTTTTACTGAAAGAGGAGTATTGAAGTCCCCTGCTATTATTGTGTTGCTATCAATATCCTTATTTAGATCTGTTAATATTTGCTTATTTGGGTGCTCTTTTGTTGGGTGCTTAAATGTTAAGTGTTAAGTTTTTTGTTGTATTGACCCCTTTATCATTATATAATGTACATCTTTATCTTTTTTAATTTTCTTTGGTTGAAAGACTAACTTATCTGATATGAGTATAACTGTTCCTGCTCTTTTGAATTCGGAATTAGCTTGGAGTATCATTTTTCCATCCATCCACTTTAAGCCATTGCTTGTCTCTTGACGTAAGATGAGTTTCTAGTAGACAACATAGAGTTGGGTTATGTTTCTTAATCCATTTAGCAACTCTGTGCCTTTTGATTGGCGAGTTCAATTCATTTACATTTACAGTAATTATTGACATTCGAGAACTTGCTACTGCCATTTTTATTTTTATTTTCTGGTTATGTTGATCTGTTTGTTACTTTGTTATATTTTTGTGAAGTTTTTCCTCTTTGGTTTAGCGAGTAGGACCTCTTTTAACATTTCTTGTAGAGGAGGTCTCATGGTTGCAAACTCTCTTAGCTTTTGTTTGTTGGGAAAAACCTTAATTTATCCCTCAAATTTGAGAGTTTTGTAGGATATAGTATTCTTGGCTGGCATTTTTTGTACTGAAGTATTTTGAAGACATCATTCCATTCTCTTCTACCCTATAGAGTTTCTGTTGAGAAGTATTAGGTTAGTCTAATAGGAGTGCCATTATATGTCATCAGTTTTTTTCCCTGGCTACCTTTGGAATTCTTTCTTTGTCTTGGATTCTTGATAGTTTCACAATTATGTGTCTTGGTGTAGTTTTTTTTTTTAATAATATATGTAATTGGGTGTTCTGTTCACTTCATTTACCTGTATGTTTGTTACTTTTTCTAGATTTTGGAAGCTTTCAGCCATTATTGCCTTGAAGATGTTCTCTATTCCTCTCTTTTTTTCTGTTCACCTTCCGGGATACAGTATTCTGATGTTATTTTTCCTGATGGTGTCAGATAATTCTCTGAGTGTTTATTTATTTATTTTTTTGCATTTAATTTCTCTTTCTTCTTTTTCTTGTCTCCTTTCTGCATTTCTATCCTCTGTATCACTAATCCTTTCCTCCATTTGGGTTATTCTGGTTTGGTAGCTTTGTATATTATTCTTAGTTTCATGAATTATCTCCTTTAAGTCCTTTGTTTCTGTTAGTTTTTCTGTAGAGCTTCAGTCTCTGCCTGTTGGTGCTTTATTATTTGTTTAAGTTCTTTTTTTGTTTGTTTGTTTATCTGAATTTTCTTTTAATTCTCTGAATTTCTTTATGGTTGCATACTTGAATTCTTAATATGTTAGAAAAAATCATTCTTCTATATCTTCAAAGTTAATTTCTGATGAGCTGTCATGTTGTTGTGATTCCATTTCCTGAGGTTTCAGGGTGTGTTGTGGCTTTTTTCCCCACCATGATTTGGGATCCTGTTGATTTGCCAGTTTGTGTTTGTTTTAGTTTCTACCAGGGAGTGCTCTATTTTTGTTTTATTTTGTATTTTTGACCCTTATAGGCTTCTGTAGTGTGTCTTGCTGTGTCAGGGAGTGATGATGGCTGCTGGGTGGGGGTGGGCAAGGGGTTGGGGGTGTAGTGGTTGTCTGTGAGCGTGTAGTTTTGCCGCCTGATGGTGGTGGGGAAGAGGTAGGCTTGTTTTGTTGGTAGAACTCTGCTGGCTGGGGCTGTGTGAGTCGAGCCTGCTGTCTGTACTTAAGTCCCTTGTATTCACCAAACCATCGGGGTCAAGTCCTTTCCATGGGCTGTTTTTCCAGGGTCTTAGCCACTGGATCCCGATTCTCAGGGGCCCAAGCCCCTAGGTGTGTAGTGGAGGGTACACAGCACCTGTATGGTCCTGTTCTTTGTCTCCAATGTCTCCTTCTGGGATTTTTCTAGCCAAGAGTTGCCGGCAGCATTCACCGTGGCCCCTCCCCTGCACAGTTTGACTTGGGCTTCCGGCTCCCCGCTTTGAGTCCATGCTGCTAGAGATCAGCGGGGCTGCCCCTGCTGTCTGCACCCAGAGAAGAGGGACTCAGTAGGGGGATCCCACTACCTCAAATCCCGGGTGGGTGCTGGATGTCACTGTGAGGATTCCACACTCTTTAGGATGTCGGTACAGCCAGTCTGGATCCAGTTAGGCTCTGGCAGGGAAGGCAGATCGCGTCCACACCATGAAACTCCCCTTTCTGGGGGCTCCCCTTTGCTGTTCTATTTTCCATTGAATCCCCACGCCCTCACCCACCTGTAGAGCCAGCTGTTCATCTTCTTCTGTTCTCCAAGTTGTTCTGGCCAGTGCTGATGCAGGAAAATCCCTTTTTCTGTGTTGGCTCAGAAAAACTGATTTGTTTTTGTTTTTTTACTGTGTGGTGTCTCAGTGCCCGCTCCCCATAGACTCCATCTTTGAAAGGAGTTATTTTTTGACACTAAAAATACAGTCCTTTGTCATTAGCAGTAGCAATAGAGAACTCAATAGGAAAACAGATGTTCATAATAGCAGTACAAATTATAAACTTCCTGGGAGAATTGTATGGAGGAAAAATTTAAACTTTATTACAGATTCAAATAAATGGAAAGCTTCTTTAATGCTTAGGAAGACAATACTCCAAAGATGGAAATTCTCCCTAGGTTAAGTTATATATTCAGTGTAATTAAATACAAACACATTTATAGGATTTTTTTGGGAGCTCAACAACAACTGCTTCTAAAATTAATATGATGCAATAGAAGTGCACACAAAATCTTACACAATTTTGATAAAGAATGTAAGATGGGGGTGGTGGAAAGGGAGAATCTTGTCCTACCAGATGCCATATTCCAAATGATAGCAATTTGAAAAGAGTAGAATTGGCACAGGAATAGACAAACCAATCCATGACACAGAATAGAGACCCCTAAAATGCCTTGTTTCACAAGTCAATTTGGAAAAGACCCACTATATTCAATAAATGCTACGTGGACATTTGGCTGTTCAAATGGAAACAAGTTAAAACTAGAGCCCTATATCATACATATCCCCAAATAACTGCTGCTGTATTGAAGCCCTAAAGGCTAAAACAGCAGCAACAAAAATGGTGCAAAGCAAGCAATGCTCTAAGAGAAGACCACATAGAAAGAGAACTTGATGACCTAGGGCACAAAGCTCTTCTCTCTTGCCTAGACACTGCAGTCACTTTCCAACTGTCTCCCTGCTTTCTCTCATGTCTCTTTTCAGCTGCTCTCTGTGCTGCAGAACACAATGACCCCTCTAAATTGTAAGATAAGGTCTCTTTCTTTCCTCTTGACAGAGAACCCTGCCTGTCTACCTCTCTTTACTCATTTCTTACCACTTGCCCCTGCTCACTAAATTCCAGCCCCACTGACCTCCTGGCTGACTGTTCCTCAAACACTTCAAACATCTTTGCTATCTCAGGGAATCTTTGTTTTATTTCTTCAACTGGAAGTTTCGTGATATGTACACGGTTTATAACCTTACCCCATCCAGATATCTGCTTGGAGTGCATCCCCTCCCCACCCTAGATAAAGTAGCTCCCTTATTGCTCTTTATCTACTTGCCCTTGTTTACTTTTCTTCAGACCATCTTCACTCTCTGATAGTAAATTCTACGTATAAGCTTCACAAGGGCAGAGGCCTCATCTGTCTTATTGCAATAAGTGATAAAAGAACTAAGTAGATAACACTTAATACGAATTTGTTCAATGCATGAATATTTTGGATTACTCCCCCTCTGCGCGCTCTCTCTCTCTCTCTCTCTCTCTCTCTCTCTCTCTCTCTCTCTCTCTCTCTCTCTCTCTCTCTCTCTCTCTCTCCCTCCCTCTCTCTCTCTCTCTCTCTCTCTCGCTCTCTCGCTCTCCCTCCCTCCTCTTTCAAAAACATTTAAAAAGCTAGAGCTGCCATAACAAAATGCCAACAGACTGGGGAACTTAAATAACAGAAATGAATTGTCTTACAGTTCTGCAGGATTCTAAGGTCAAGGTCCAGCAGGGTTGGTTTCCTCTAAGATTTTTCTCTTTGGCTTGCAGATGGCCACCCTCTTGCTTTCTCTCCACATAGTTGTCCCTCTGTATCCTTATCCCTGTTGTTTCTTCCTTTTCTTATAAGGACACAAGCCATACTGCATCAGGGTCCTACCCCAACAGTGTCATTTTACCGTAATTAGCCCATTAAGGGCCTTATTTTCAAATATAGCTACATTTTGAGGAATTGGGGGTTAGAACTTCAAAATACCTGTGGGAGGGGACACTTCAGTTCATAATAGGTGGAAAACAGGGCTACAGTAGTTCTAGATATGAGATCCAGGCAGACCAGCATTCAGAAGAATTTTTAATTAGCATTCAGAGGTTATGTGTCTCTCTCAAAAAACATTTCCCAGAAGCTTCCCAGTCACCTTCTCCTCATGTGTCAATGGTCAGAATGTAAGCAGTGACAAGGAGTACAAAAAGGAGACTTTACATAATGGACTCAGACTAATGATATGGGTAGTCACAGATGCTGGTTAATCAGACAAAATGTCCACATTGGAGAGAGATTTGAAGTGTATACAGAATAGAAAATATGCATATCTTATGACCTTCTGATTAAATATCTTTTAGTTATTTTTCACACACATGGTGGAGACATGTACACTAATGTTCATTGTAGGTTTTTTTCCCCCAACCTGTTTCTGGATCTTGATCCTGGGTCTACAGCTTTCATAGCCAGTCCTGTAGCCACCTGAGCCATGGGATATTGCGGGGGGGTCACGGTAGTATTTTTGAAGGATCTTTTAGAAATAATTTATAAATGATAAAATGTACCCCTTCTAGCTGTACATTTTGATGAGTTTTCATGAATTTTATACCCATTTAACTATCACTATAATTAAGACATGAAATACTTCCATAACCATGGGACGTTCCCTTCTGTCTCAGCCCAGTTGATCAGCTCCCTGTCCAGACCCAACCCAAGCCCCAGGTTTGTCACTATGGATTACGTTAGTCTTTTTAGTTTCATATAAACAGAATCATACATTATGTTCTCTTTTATGTCTGGATTCTTTTGTTCAGCATAGTGCTTTAGAAATCTCTAAGCTTCTGCATGTGTTGGTAAGTTTTTCCTTTTCACTGATGAATTGTATTCCACTGTATGGATATACCACAGTTTATTTATCAAACCACCTGTTGATGGGCTTTTGAGTTTTTCCAAAACTGGGCTGTTATGAATAAAGTTGCTATGGACACTGGCATACACTCTTTGTATGGACATACATATTGAATTAAAAAAAATTGATTCAAGAGTAAATTTGCAGGATTGTGTGATCCATATTTGCTAAACTTTTCAACAAACTGAAAACTGTTTTGGAAGTGATTGTACCACTTTTCATTCCATCAGTAATATGAGGGAGTCATTTCAAATCATTTTCAACACAGTATGATCAGTCTTTAAAATTTTAGCTGTTGTCATGGATATACAGTTGTCTCCCTTGGTGGTTTTTATTTCATTTCCCTAATGACTAATGATGTTGAGCATCCTTTTGTGTGCTGACAAATGATCATTTGTATATATTATTTTATAAAGTGTTCTATTTTTGCCCATTTTTATTGAATAGTCTTATTTTAAGTTGTAAGAGATCTTCATATATCCTGGATACAAGTCCTTTGTCAGATATACATCTATCTGATACCCACACATACATACATAACCTAGTTGTGGTTTCCTTTTTAATTTTCTTGATAGTCTCTTTTGAAGAGAAGATTTTAATTTTGATAAAGTTAAATTTATCATTTTTCAAAGGAAAGGTACAGGCAGGAATGAAGGCAAGCAGACAAGCAGGCAGGTAGAGAGAGGAGGATGAAGCATTCATTTATTTATTTTATTTAATTGCTTATCTTGGCTGTTGTCCCCACCCCTGCCCACCCTGGGACACAAACGCAGGTCCTGAGGTTATCTGTGGACTGCACTTGAACAAAGGTAGTAGACCTAATCACTATTGCACCACAGCATGCCCATTCATTTTTTTTCTTTTATGGTTCATACGTTTGTTTCCTAGCTAAGAAATCATTGCCTATTCCAAGGTCATGAAGATATTCTTATATTTTCTCCTAGAAATGCTGTAACTTTAGTTTTTATATTTAGGTCTATGATCCATTTTCATTTAAGTGTTGTGTAAAACATGAGTTAAGATCTGAGATTAACATTTTTCAAATGGATATGTAGTTATTCCAGCACCGTTGTTGAAAACATATACTTTCTTCTTGGATTGGCATTGGTACCTTTATCAAAAATAAATTGCTCATATATGTGTGGATATATTTATGGACTCCCCACTCTGTTCCACTGATCTATGTGTCTATGCATTCACCAATACTATCTTAACACTGTCTCAATTAATTACTGTAGCTTTACCATAAGACTTGGATTCAGTATAAGTTCTCTAATTTTGTTCCTTTCCCTCTAAAATTGTTTTAGCAATATTAAGTCCTTTGCATTTCTTTATAAGTTTTAGCATCAATTTCTCGATTTCTACAAAAAATATTTGTTGAGATTTTGACTGTGGTTGTGGTGAATGAATAGATCAATGTGAGGAGAATTACGTCTTAAAAAATTTGAGTCTTCCCATCCATGAGTATGATATACTTTCCCACTTATTTAGGTCATCTTTAATTTTGACCATCAGTGTTCCATAGTTCTCTGTATACATCCATTACATAATTTTGTTAAATTATCCCTAAGTATTTCATAGTTTTTGATACTATTATAAAATGTAATGATTTTTAATTTAAATTTCCAATTATTCATTTCTGGTATGCAGAAATACAATTGACTGTTGCTTAATGATCTTATATCCTGTTAATTTATTAAATTCACTAATTATCTTTAATAACTTTTCTACAGATTCCTTATGATTTTCTACATGCATGATCATGTCATGTGAAAAGAAAGTTTTACTTTTTCCTTCACAAAGTTTACCTTTTATCCCTTTTTCTTGCTTTATTTCACTAGGTAGGAACTTTGGTACAATGTTGAAGATGAGTGATAAGAGTAGACATCCTTGATACACCCTGGTGGAGCAGTGGTTGGATCAATTGCCTCTGAAGGATGCACACTACATACCTCTGGGTTCTAGTCCCAGACTTGGGGGAAGAACAACTAGTGTGAACAGCTAAAAATGGAAATAAAATGAAATGCTTCTTCCTCCTCTCTCTTCCTGCCTGTCTTCCTACTCACCTTTATTCCTGCCTGCACCTTTCCTTAAAAAAAAAAGAGTAGACATCCTTGGTCTAGGTTAGGGGGAAAGCATTTAGTCTCTCCCCATTATGTCTGAGGTAAGCTGTAAGTGCTACATAGCTGTCCTTTACCTGGCTAAGGAAATTCCCTCCTATTCCTAAATTGCTGAGAAATTTTATCATAAATGAATGTTGAATTTTGTCAAATGCATTTTTTTGCAACCACTGAGATGATCATATAAATGTTCTCCTTTATCTTTTCTTGCAGCATTGTTTTTAATACTGAAAAATTAGAAACAGTATAAATGTACTCCAATAAGTAAACTATTCATGCAATTAAATAGTATAAAGCAATTGAAATGATAAGCATTGTTGTCTACACCAACATGGATTATTCTTAACTATTCACTGTACAGTGAAGAAACAGACTAATACTTGTCTGAAACATTTGTCCTTTGTTTTGGTAGCTTCTAAACATGCTTCCTATTTTAGGGCAATCCCCTTTTGGCAGTCAGACACCAGAAAGCACAGCAGGTAATTTTGGCAGAGAGAATTTAATGTAAAGAACTGCTAACTACGTATCGAAGATTTGAAGCAAAAAGGAGACACTAAGGGTTACCACGCCTACGGGTGAATGAACAAAGGGAAAGGTTGGAAGTTTTGCAAACTTGGGGGCTTAGGGGAGTGACCATATGGGTTTGGATTTAAACCTCTGAGGAAAGCCGGGGCTAATTGGCTGCTTCTCATGTCTTGAATTCACAGGGAGCACAATGAGCTGGTTCTGGGAGTGCTGGAAACACTGCAATCTGGAATCCACTGCCACAACTGCAATGAATCAGCACTGCTGGGGTGAATAAGCATCTCTAGATTAATGCTGACAGGCGCAGGAAGTAAAGAGGAAGAAGCACTGCCTTTTCTTTCCTCCTCATACTTGTAGTTTTCTTCTAGAATCCTCTATTGGCAGAGCCAATATAGGGAATAGCTGACAAAGGAAAATGTGGCTTACAGAGTCTCAGCCTCAGCTTCACAAAGCAGTATACTGGAGACAGGACTTGAGTGAGAAGAACAGTTTTATAACTGACACTCCCCTATTTTGTGAGACTTTTTGGTTGACAGGGTCTCTTGCCTCTGCAAGGGGTCACATATTCTCTCTCCCCTGCCCTGGTAACTAGAGCATGACTTAGCTCATTTGAATAGAATTTGAATCTTGAGATAGCTAAGCCAAGATTCAGGAAGAGCTGAAAAGGCATTCAGGATTGAGACAGCCATATTGAGAGTGCAGAGGTGGGCGTGTCTAGTGTACAGGGGTGGTAGGACCAGTGGTGGCACCTCATGAGACTTTTCTTAGTCTGTAACTTGGCTGTTCTTCCTAGTGTCTGGTTGCCCTTGTACTTGTTTGTCTTGTGAGGCCATCGTCAGACTTACTTTCTATACTTTGATGATCCAATAACCAGCATATCCTTTCTGCTTACTTGCATTCAAGTACTCGAACTGATAAAAGTATCAAGTATTTGACTTTTTAACAAAAGACTGAAAGCAAACATTACAACATATCAACAGTTGTTAATTCTGGGTATTGGGCTAGAGACATTTCTTAAAATTAAAAAATAAAGAGTAAAAAATTAAAAATGCACAACCTCATGTGAGAAAATAAAAATGATCTGTGAAAATTACTTTAAAAATCTCATAAAAGACAGAAATCTGCCAACATGTAGGAAAATATATTTAGAAAAGATGCATTTAACTCTCAAATCTCTGTGAAAATGAATGGACAGATATAGAAAGTGGAGCCTATTTGGATGTTTTTTCTAAAGTGTTGATTTCCCCAATGTCTCATTTCCCAGTCCCATTCACCAAGTAACACTAACCTGCATTCATTTTTGAAAGTTTTTATGCCTTTCAGTGGTATATTCTGGTATCTTACAAACGTTTTAGCATTAGGTTTGGACAAGTTATATGAATACCAGTCAAAGCTACCTACTATTTGAACTTCCAAATCCCACCTATGTGTTTATGTCCATACTGTCCTGTTGCAGGTGGGGTTGTGTGGGAAGCAGGCCCTGAGACAGGGTTTAGTGGGCACCATGCTTAGTGAGTGTGCCCTTGGAGTCAACACCTGTGAGAAGGAGGAGAAAGGAAACCACAGGAGAAGGAAGCAGAAGTAAACAGGGAGAAGCCCATCTGTGAAGAGACTCTGCAACAGCTTAAGACCAACTCCCTGTGAGCTGTGTGACTAAAATGGCCCATCACAGTTGTCCTGTGTTGGGCCCTAAAGGTCAGGCCCTTCCAGGGTTTGGCTGCTCTGGAAAGGGTATCTTGGCCAAGGCGGCTCTCTGCAGTTCCAGGGGTCCCTTCTGGGCAATCCTAGCAATGGGGGCGACCATTCCTTCAACAAGGGTATCATGTCTACCGTAGGCTCTAACAGCCCAGAAACATGTTCTACATGTCCAGTCTGTACTGGGACACGTTCACATTTGTTCTCTCATAGAACTCTCACAGCTCTCTGAGGTACGTGGTATGTTTTGCATTTTACACGTTAGGAAACTTGGCTTGTGTCTTTTCCTGATGAAAACTCATCATGGGGCAATACTTCACAGGTAGCCAACTGCTCAGAGCAGCCTGCCTGCTAATGGAGAGGAAGAGAGCCAGTTCATGGCTGAGGAGTGTTGAAAATTTGAACTAGGTCTTCTGCTTTTAACGTTTTCTGGTACCCTGGGGTAATCAATCTTTTCTCCTTGCTCTCATTCTCTCATTTTAGTTTAAGAAAAATGTAAAAGATTTGTAAGTTGAAACAAGACCAGTGAGAGTTCTCTTCCTTTCTCTTTTTCTGCTTAAGTATTTTGCAATGGGGTGAGAGTCATGACCTGGGAGGTGCAAGCAGGGGTGATGTCTGCTCCTCTGACTTGTTGCCCCAGAATCACTTCTCTGCCCTTCACTGAATTTCTCATGAGTCAGCAACTAGATGTCCCAGCCACAGGGAGCACAAAGGTGACTCAGTTTGCTATCTGATGATCCGGAAAGTTAACACCAGCTGGGCAGTGCTTTAGAATCATCAAGAAGACAAAATTGGTACCTATTAGAACTTTGGACAGCATTGCAGTTTGGGATGTGGCGAACACAGCTTTCTGTGTGAGCAGTGTGACAGGGAGAAAGCCAGCTCTCAGGAGAATGGCAGTGGCAATGAGGCACACACAAGGTGGCAAGGAGCAGGAGTGGGGTCCAGGGTGATTTCTGGACTGGCTCTGATGGCAACTTGTGAGGCTGAAGACAGCTCTTTAGACTCTTTTAAAAAGATTTTATTACTTCTTTTGGTCACATCGTGATATGATTTTCAGGATATTGAATTCACACCTCCATGCATGCAATTTCTTTCTCTGTAAAGGGTTCGCAGAGCTGTGTTTCTACAGAGAGTTGGAAAGAGAAGCAGAACATTGGGAGACACAGCATTTTAAAAATGTCCTGAAAGCATCAAAGATGAAACAAAGGGATTGGGCTAGGTATTTCTCTTACTTTGGGTCTTTGCATCATATGAACCTCTTAAGAGTTAAATTCTTCCCATATTAAGTGACAATCATTGAGCAGATGGAGGAAAGGGAGGCTTGCTCAGTTATTTCAGAAAATGAAGAGTCAGAGTCAATTTTCTTTTGGTGTTACAAAGTTGAGACTTGAGGTGCCCATCATCAATAGGGAAAGGGGAACCCTGCTGTTTTCACACCAAAAGACAAATGCCGAAGAAGTTGGCACAGCATAGAGGGAATTATAAAATCTTGGATATAGCAGATTGTGTCTTGTGTTTACTAAAAATACTTTGTTGGCTCAAATAACATGAGAGAATAATAATTCAGATGAGCAGAGGCATAAAAGGTGGAATTAATTTAAAAAATATGCAAAGACATAGAGACTTTCTGATATAATTCAAAGGAAATGCAGGTCTCTTCCTTTTATTTCATTGAAATCATGACCATGAGCTCCAGGACATTAGTGCAGTGTACTAGCTTTAGAACCAGCTCTCAATTTACTAGCGTGGGTCTTTGGGAAATCGACCAATGTCTCTTTGAGCCTTAGTTTGTTCATTTGCAAAATGGGGATAATATTAGTACATATCCTTTTGAGATTTCGTGACAAAGGAGAAGTGTAAAAATATTGGAGGAATTTGAATCCGAAATAAATGTCTTCATTTTTACAAAGCTTTCTGAAAATGGCATTAATTTCTGAAGAGAGAAATGCAAAGTGAGGATGTCTGGCTAATATACATAGAGTCATCTACTAACACCCTTAGCCATGGAGATTCTTAACAGTGAAGAGAACCCAACACTCAAAATTCCTTATTCTACTCATTGTGCTGTTTTACGCCAGCTCTCCAAGGCTTCATTACTCTCTCTTATTGCTTTAAATGTTGTACTAATTGCTATCTCCTTTGAGAATGAGTGAACAAGGTTCCATCTAGGCTGTGAGTATAGAAATCACTTCATGTTTGTGAAGGTTTTAAATGGTTACGTTGTGAGTAGATACACATGCAGTAGGGTATTCATGCAATTGATTCCCTTATCTTCGAAAAAAAGGTTAATCAAATGCTCTGTTTGAGAAAGAGAAAGAGAACAGCTCTTACTGTTTGTGCTTCTTTAAAATGCTTTCCTGGCATTATCAGTTGGTTGACTTGAAATGTGACCTTATCCTGTGGGCAACGAACCAAATCCTTTCTGTCTAAATCAAGATACATACATATATATATATATATATATATATATATATATATATATATATCGACATATATGTCTCAAGATATACATACGCATGCATACATATGTATGTGTTTGTGTGTGTACATATATATATATATATACACACACACATATATATCCATAAAAATAAGTTTTCTATCCTTTAGAGCCATTTTAACTCTAGCATGCTGTACCTGTTCTGAATTATCCAGAATAGAATGTTTCCATGTTTCTTTTGGCTTTCTTCCTCCTTGTTACTTGTTTGTTGCTTGTAAATATGAATGTGTAAGTGTGTGTATGAATAGACTACTATGATAACACTTCACCTCCAATGAATGCACCAATGTTGGGATGTTCCTTTCAGGAACTTGATGGAGAACTACTAAGTCAAACAGGCCTCTGAGTAGCTAAACTAGATCTTGATCCTTGCATAAAAGTCAGTGCATTTGATTATAGGAACTTTTCACTTCTATTTATTTGTACTTACACAATTCTCACCCTCATAATTTTCTGCCCTCATGCCTATCCCCCAGCCCCCAGTTTATACAGTTTACAAAAGATTAGACGCAGCAAATTAGAAGTGTTTTGGGAAAGTACATTTATCAAGGTGGAGGTGTATGTGTGTTATTGCTGACATTTTAGAAGAGGGACAAAGAAAAATGATAAAGTAGCCACACAGACTAAAGTGCACAGAAATCTGGGACAATTAAGTGGTGGGGCAAATACTCTGAGGATCTCAATTAAAATATATTTAAATTATTCTATTATTTCTTTTGTTTTCATTGCTATATGATTTTCAGGCTATTGAATTCAAATCTCAATCTATGCATATAACAGAGTACACCCTCCACCAGATTCCCACTACCCATCACACCACTGTATTAACTCCTTTATTCCCTGTTCCTTTCTCCTCCCCTCCCCTCTGGTAACCACAGTCTTGCATTCTGTGAATTTTGTTGTGTTTTTTTAGTTGGTTTATTTTGTTTCTTTATATTCATAGACACTTCTCTAGAGGGCATCCATTTTATATAAATGAGAACAATTGGTAGAATTCATCATTCTTTTCAAATTCCAAATTAATAAAGGTTAGATTGTGCTTAGAAATAGAAAATGCAAGACAGTATGTAACAAGGTTTGAAATATTTCTCTTTGAATCGATGAAGAAATTTTAGACAGGCTATTGACATCAGTTCATGCTTTTCAGGTGTACGGCTCTATGAATCTTGAAAAGTATATACAGTTATGTAACTGTCTGTAGTCCTCTAAGTCTGGCTTCTTTTGTTTGGCAAAATTCTTGAGATTCATGTACGTGAACTGATTTAAATTAAAAAAAAATGTTTTGTGCTTAAAACTGGAAGTACTTGCTCATCACCTAAGGTTTTCTCATAACTAAGATTTGCTGTGCAGATAATAGAAAAATAGTGAGTTCTCTTAAAATAAATGCAAGTGGTAGGAAAACAGGCAGCAGCATTCACCATTGGTGAGGAGAGTAATTGTTATAAAATTTCTTTTCCTTTCCTAAACTTTTCTTTTTCTTCCCCTCTTCTTGCCAAATAAACCTGTATGGTACATGCCCAACTGACTGGCACACAGTAGGAGTTCAAGAAATGGTCATCTTTTCCCCTCACCTTTTCTGTTCTCTGTTCAGACCTTACTTTTTCTTTTTCTCCACTCCTTCAATCCTTTATCTTCTCAGCTACTTTATAGGCTAGATAAGTTAGTAATTATGATAAGAGTCGCTCATCATTACCCCAATTTCCTTAACTTTTAAGTGTAACTGTATAAATGTTAGTATTTTTTCAAGCCTCTGAAACTTAATCACCTGTTGAAAGTTATCTAAATATATTTGTTTATCTGTATGTGTTAGGCCCTCTTACAATGCCAACTGAAGTCACAGTTCTTTGAAATTGCCTTGCTGAAGGGGAGGGCCTAGGCAGCCATGTCTGTTCTGTGTAACTTTTGACCTCCGCTGATTAGGCTGGGAGTGGACACCTGATTTGGGGCAACCAATCATAAACTCATTTGGGTATTCCGCCAGCTCCTGAGAACTGAAACAAAAGAATCCTGAGAGAGACTCTGTGATGGACTCTTGAATTGAAAATTCATGTAGAGCTGGCCCTCAAAAGTGGTGGCTGGGACAAATTGGAGTATGAACCAGAATTGCTGAGGCAACGATGGGGCCCATGAGAGGTCCCAGAATTAGTCTCTGTCCCTAACATGCCAGTTGCTGCCTCCTCATGGCCTGGCAAAACTATACTTCCTCCTTGGCTGTCTGCCTGGGGTTGTCTATTGTGTCCGTACAGTCACCATTTTTCCTTTACACATGAAATGTAGAAAGCTTCCAGTTCACTGCAACTGAACAATATCTGTTAGGATAATTGCCTTGCAGTTAGGTTTCTTAAAAATTTTGATCTTCTGATATATTGTGCTTATAAATAACAGAGTCCTTTTGGAATATTTCCAAATTGCAATGTAATGAATACAGTAGTTTCTTACTGCTGTTCTAACAAGCTATCATAAATTTAGTGGCTTAAAAACACATTTATTTTCTTAACGTTCTGGAGGTCCAAAGTCCAGAATCAATTTCACTGGGTTAAAGGCAAGGGATTGGACTCAAGTCAAGGCTTACATTTTTTTCTGGAGTTTTTAGGGAAGAATCTCTTTCCTTACCTTTTGCAACTTAATTCACTTACATTCCTTGGCTGTGAACCCCTTCTTCATATCACGTCAATTTCTTGCTTCTATCATTACATCTCCTACAGTCCTGCCTTACCCTTATTGCCTTCCTCTTACAAGAATTCTTGAGGGACCAGTCAGTTCAAGATAATCACAGAGTCTCAAAATCCTTAAGCTTCATCACGTCTGCAAAGTTACTTTTTTCTATTTCAGGTAACATTCATAGGTTCTGGGGAATTAGGATATGGATATCTTTGTGGGTTCAGCCTGACAGTGAGAATTATTATTTTTTTAGTCTCACAAGGTCAGAATATATCAGGAAGAAGAATATCCTACTAAAGTGTATGAAACAGTGAAAAATGGAGGAAGAATTAAAGGACAAGGAGACATGGAATCTTATAGATTCTGAGTCTCAAATGCAGTGGTGGGAGTAGGGAATGGAAGTAGATAGTTGTAAACTTTTTATACTACACTTGAATTGATATATTACTTGAAGTTAGACTGCAATAAATTAAAGGTATGTTTTATAAACCCCAAAACAAACTAAAATAACAAAGAGTTGTAGCTAATAAGCAAACAAAGAGAATAGAAGCATTAAGACTCCATCCAAAAGAAAACAGAAAAAGAGGAATAAAGAACAGATGGAAGGAGATCATGTTACAAAAAGGGTTACCTGAAGACATTTTGCTCTTCCATCGACTTTAGGAAGTAAGCATTTATTGAATACTCCAAATTGTTGTTCTAAAATATAGTAGCAACTTAAAAATGTTGATTACCAAATTTTTATAATGAAATTATAATTGTATTTTCGATTAAAGTATTAATTCTTATAAATCAAGTTTATTCTGTGATGGTAAGATTCAGTGTTAATACAACTCTCTGACATACAGCCAACATATTCATTCAGTATGACTCTATTATATGTGTATATGTCCATATCCTGTTTTCTAAAATAAATATTATAATGTGAATATGAAATACTCTAAGTTTCTAATGTTCTTGTATAATAGGATTTTAAGTGTCTGTAGAACATGGAATCATTAGACTATCATAATTCAATTATTCCCTTGTTCTTGACCATTCAGTTTTTCTGAATTTCCAAGTGATCATACATGTGTTGAATGTATAGTACAATATCTATTTAGCTTCGTTTCTGAATTCTTTCTTTCCAGAAAATTTGTGCTAATTTCCACTCCCACAGCTAAGAGTGCCATTTTCCTAAACCCTTGCCAACGCTGACGATCATTCATTTTATAATTTCTGACAACTTGATGGGCAAAACTGGCATCTCATTATTAATTTAGTTTGAAAATCTTTTTGGCTATTTGGTGCACTTTATTCTTTTGTGACATTTTTACTTAGGTCCTTTCCCTGTTGCCCAGTCGGTGTAACTATTTTCCATGTTTATTTGCAAGTGTTCCTGTTTATATAGTAAGGATATTAACATTTATTTGTTAAAAATAAAAATATTGACTTAGAAATGCCTTCCATATTTTCATGTGTTAGCTGCTGTGATAGGCTCAGATGGAGTGGGTAGAGAGGGAATGCGAGGGTGTTTACTGGGAACATTATTGGTGGGGAGTGTGTGAGAATGAGCGGAAATTCAGTTCATCCTCTACACACCTCCAGACTGATTCTCCTAAAATAACACTGTCAACATGCCTTCTTCTGCTCAAAATCTCCCCATTTATCTTTGTCAGTCATCTAGAAAAGCATAATTGCACCAGGCAGGCACTAATATTTTTCTATATTCTAGCTCCAAATACTTTTCAAATTATGTCCAACCCAATCCAGTTCTGTTTATATACTAGTGTAATGTGTTGAGTGCTAAGGATATAGCAAGATGACAAAGTATCTTCAAGATGCTCAAAAATGAGGTAGAAGGGACAAAGAAACAGATGATCATAATTCCGCATAGAAACCTCATGTCAGAAACATACGTTGTACATTATGGGAGAATAGGGGATGGATAGTCTGAATAGAAGAGAGATATCAGGGAGTCATACCAGCAGAGAGATGGCTAAGATGCATCTTGATGAATGGGTAGTTGTCAATTAGCTAAAGAAAGGTCAAGACGGAGAAGAGCTATTCTAAGACTAGGGAAAATCAGATGAGTCTATTCAGGGCTAGTAGAGGGATGTAGAGAGATGTAGGGGAAGTAGTCAGAGATGGGGTAGACAGGGTCCAGATAACCTGCTTTGTCAAGGGGGGTGGATTTTAACCTTAGGGTAGTAGAGAGAAATTGAAGAATTGTAAACAGAGGACTGACCTATTCAGGCTTATGCTTTAGAAAGACCACCCTGGCTGCATCCTGGAGAATCAATCAGAGGGGGAAAATCCATGACAGTTGGTTTGGACTGATTTACACCTGTTGTCCTAGGATTCTGCCTAGTTTAGCTTTTATCTCAGTTTTTTCACTTGTATTATGATCACAAAGCATTAAAATAAGTCAGAGTGATTTTGTAAACCTCCATTTTATACTTCCAGTTTCTCTCATGCTCATGTATGGTAGCGAGATGCATATTCACTGATCAGAGCTCTTACTTTATTGTGTGGTTATATCTGTGGCTAGCCTACCTCTTTTTTTCTGACGCTTTCCAGATGGAAGGTAGCTAACACCTGCCTTTCAATGAAGGGAAGCATGGAGACTGCTCCCTGATACAAAACCAAGTGGGTCCAGACATTAGCAGCTAGGCGGATTGACACCCTCTGGTCTCAGGCAGCAGTGGGAGAAACAGAAGGTACTGCCCTGCCAGCATCTGTGTGCCAGCCAGTTGCTGTGACCTTTGCTGCTGCATAGGTCCTGTTGGCAGTGTCAGTGGGAAATGTGGGACATCTCGGTCAGAGGTCTATGAAGTCTATGCAGGAAACACAGGTATAGCAGTACTGCTGTGACACACAGAGCATCTCGAAGCTTTTCCTGTAGTTTTGTCATGTATGACACAGCGCAAACATGGATCTGTTTCCTCATTGATTGTATCGCTTGCTAAAGCTTTTTAAAATTTTGTTTCACAACATTTTGACATCAGTAGACTTAAAGGAATGCTAAATGAAAACTGAAGCACTGAATTTTCACCTTTCAAGTACATTGATGTTGACTGTAAAATCTGTACCAAGTGTTTGTCACATTCATCACCCGTCACAGAGGCCATAGCAATGTCACTGACCACGTGGAGAACAGAAGGCCCAAAGCTGCTGAAAAAGCATTATTATCTGCTTCAAAAGGTGTCATTACTGGGAGAAGACTGCCTGGAGATGGTGATTTACCACATGCAGCTGCGAACTGTGTGTTCTGACTGCTCCTGACATTTGTGGCCCTCAGGCAAGAGGACAAATGAAGGCCCACATTCCATTAGGTTTAAATATTTACAAGATATAAATCAAGTTAGCAAACTGTTAAATAAAAGATGTCCCGGACTCACACCTTGACAAAATACTTTCATTATGACAAAACAAAAAAATAAAACTGTGTGTTTTCTATGGTGTTGGCAAAAATCTCAAAAATGACTGAATTAAACAGTGAGCATGTTTGAGTGTTGTCTTGATGGGCGAGCAAAGTTCAGATGAGCAAAATAAAGTCATATGTGATTCATGAATTCTTAAGTATTTATTCCATAACACTTTTTCATCCTCCATTTCAGCAAAATCACTAATGATGTCTTTGTAATAAGCGCTTCACAGAGTTTGTCTTCTGTTGACAATAGTCAAAAGATTATGAAATAAAAACCAATTATGATAAAAATGTACAAAATGTCAACATATGTTCATCCAAATGCATAAATCAAAGTGAGTTTAAAATATAAAAATTGTTACTTTTCATGCCAAACATGATATTTTCCTTTTAAAATACTCAAAATTATTAGTCATAATTAAAAGGCAAACTATAAGTTATAATATCAATTTTTTAAATCAAAGTTAAATCAAGGTGAAAATGAAATTTTAAGTCTGGAATTGAAATTAAAATCTAGTTGTATAAGGAATTTTATAAAAACAGAACTGTTTTCAAATCTAGTGTTCTTTATCCAGTTGCCAATTTAAAGAATTTCCAGCATGTTTCACCTATGTTGTAGCTAGATTTATATGTATTTATGCATAAATATATAAAACAAAATAAGTATGAATATATGTATGAATACATATATACATACAATTCTAAGAAAAATGTGAATTACTCAATATTGGAAAATATTACAAGTATATATAAAATCACTAATAAGTACCCTTGGAACCAAGAAGTGGAATGAAAAGAAATGCAAGGTAATGGATGTTCAGGATTAATTGGAAATGATCCTTAGATATGCACAAATCTATTGCATTTTTGCTATCTACAGGGGAACATTTGACAAGTTAATTAATTTGCCTTTTCTCTTATATAAGTCTCTCCACCACTCAGATCCTCCTTGCACTCTAAAACTGTTTCTGTCTCTGATTTCAGGAACAGCATGTTGCCTTTTGTTTCTAGAACACTGGGAGAGAGTTGTGGAAAAGAGATTCCTGTGCTTTGAAGGTGTTAAGTCTTGAGTGTGGCTGTTTAGGGTTTTACTTGCTACTAGCACTAAGTTTTTGACTTAGAGTGACAGAGCTATCCATGACTTGTAAAATGTAATTTGTGGGTGTATCTGTGATACGCAGGCTTCCCCAAAGTCCAGGGCCGGGGCAGAAGTCCTTCCTGTCTACATCTAAGGGTATTTACATACCACTTTGGACAGCCTATAGTTTCATTTAGATCAAACAGTTGAACAAGTTTTCTTCTGACAAAGAAAAAGCAAAGCAATAGTTATTGATATGTTGGCTCCATCAGAAGATGAAGAAGTTCACAAAGGGCTCATTGATTCCAGTTTTTTATTAGTGTCGTTTGGATGCTTTGAATACAAAATTCATTCATTCCAATTAGAGTACGATATTTTCATCCAATTCATGACATTAGATGAAGCTTTGGAAGGTTTAATCAAAAGTGAAGTGTAAAATGTCTGCCATTAGTGTTAATGCAGTCATAGTAAATTTCTTGTTAGTAAAGTCAGAAATTCACTTAAAAAGTTCAACGCTGGAAAATAAAATTATTTGTTTTGAGGATAATGGTTAAAATACAAATTTTGGTGTAGTACAACATTGTGATAAAAACACTGTTCTTACTAAAATTAAGACATCTATGGAACTAAAATATACCCAGAATCAGTCAAGATGCATACATAATTTAGAATTCATTGTGTACAAACAAGCTTCGATAGTCCACTAATCAAAACTTACAAATGTTTACATTTATGTATTTCTATTTCTATTTATGTAATGTTAGAATAACTGAAATATAAAATGTTTATGACAAAGCTGATGTTGAATTGAAAATTCTTAGCATGACAGTAGGTACTTTCTTTTTTTCCCAGTGGTCATCAAGTAGATTTTAGTAATATTTGAGACTTTGCAGAATTACTTTGTAAATCAATCTAAGTGTCCTACACTGGTGTTGAATATTTTTGTGTATCCTATAAATTTTGTTTCATTGTTTTCTTAAAACCATTGGGAATCTTTAATCAAAGAATTCAAAGAATGTTCACATTTGAAGGTTTTAGAAAAACAAAATCATTGCAAACAAAGGTTGCAAATAGAAAAACGTTGAGATTTATCTCTTCAAAACAGGAGAACTAAACAAACACGTAGACAGTAAGATGTCTGCTTAAAACTCCTCACTATTTGCCAATGGTTTTCTGTTATCCTTAGAATTAAGAGTGAAATCCTTCAAATTCCAAAGAACTGACTTAAAGATATATACTTGGAAGAAACCTATTTTCAAGTCAGGGAAGAGTTGGGAATAAGGCAGTATTTAGTTTTAGAAGATGATACAAGGCTGAGATGTGCTCACCAGGAGGTATAAGATAGGGTAGTGGGTGCTGAGATTGACTAGGAATTAGGACTAGTAACAAGAGCTCATTCAATGTTGGTAAGCAAATGACCTGGTGCTAAATTAGGGAGATTCAGAGAGCAATTTTGGGAGAGAGATGGGACAGGGAGTCAGGTAGAGAGCAGAGGTCACTTACCTACACTTGCTTCTTCTGATGCTGAAAACAAGGGCTAGGATCAAGCAAAAGAGCTGGCAAGGGCACAGAATTTAAGATGGTATTCCCTCTCGGATGTGTGCAAGTACACTGGAAAGCCCAAGATTGAGTGCCTCCTTAATGTTTCAACCTTAAATGTGCTTGTCTTTCCTCACTCCAGTCCAGGCTCTGCAGAAAACATTTCCTTTCTAAATATTGACAAGTTATCAAAGGTAGCTGAAGATCACAGCCATGGAGGGAATTATAATTGAGTTATTTAAATGCAGATTTTAAAAAGAAGATCCCTATAGATCCACTTAAAATAAATGAAATTCGAATCTCTAAGGGTAGATTTTAGAAAACTGTATAAAAAAAAAACCTACGTAGACAATTCTGAGGTATGAAGTTTATAAGATTCACTGGCCTTTAGTACTTAGGTGCTGTTCCCTCATGCCTGACTTCGCATCTTGACTTGATAGGTAACTGGACGAAAGGTATTAATTAAACAGATTCCTTTATCATATGCATTCTGAATCAAATGAAAAAGTAGATGCAGGATTCATCTATGCACCAAAGAATAGCATCATTGGTTAAAGAATAAACCACGTAGGAAATTAGAAAATACTTGGGAATTTGAATATATCGACAATTATGAGATGCAGATAATGCAAGACCTAGATGAAATTTGTAGCATTAAAAGGCAGTATTAGAAATTTAAAAAATTCTCAAATCAATGGGCCAAGCTTCTACCTTATAAATCTAGTAAAAGAAGAGCAAGTTAAACCCAAATCAAGTAGAAGGAAGGCAATCCCCAAAATAAGCACAGAAATCACATAAATAGAAAACAGAAAAAAATAGACAAAATCAAACTGGAACATGGATCTTTGAAAAGATAAATAACACTTATTACAAATATCTAGTCAGATTGATCGGGGGAAAAAGAGAAGATATAAATTACTAATACCACAAAATGAAAGAGGAGACTGAAAATCATACAGGCACAAAAGGATAATAAACGATGCCAATATATTTGATAAATTAGATGAAAGGCAGAAATTACCAAAAGCTAACTCAAGAAAATAAAGATGATCAGGACAACTTTATAGCTATTAAAATTATTTTTTATAGTGAAACTTGTTCCCCCTGACCCAAAGACTTTACTGATGAATTTTACCAAGGACTTAATGAAGCAATAATACCACTGCTATACAAACTCCTCAATTAAATAGAAGAGGACCAAAATTTTCTCAACTCATTTTATGAGGCCTGCTTTATCCTGATAGTAAAATCACATGAAAACATAAAAAGAAAATGAAACTGTAGACCTGCAATATAGAAAAATAGCCCTCATAAACATAGATGCAAAAATATTCAATACAAATCTAGAAGCATATGAAAATTATGTTACACGACAAAGAACTGGGGTTTATTCTAGGAATGCAACACTGGTTCAATATTATAAAGACAATCAATATAATCTACCACGTTAACAGATTAAAAATGAAAAATATGATCATTTGACAGAATTCACTCATTTTTGTTAAAAATTCTCAGAAAACAAAGAATAGGAGGAAATGTTCTCTACGACTAAATCTAGTCATGAAAAAAATTGAGTGTTTTCCCTCTCAGACCAAGAACAATGCAAATATATCTTCTCTGACCATTTCAATTCAGCTTTGTAGTGGAGGTTCTAGTTAGTATAAAAAGGCAAGAAAAATAAATATAAGGCTGACTAGGAAGAAACAATGCTGTCTTTATGAACAGATTAAATGTTTATCTACATGAAAAATCCAAACGATTCTACCAAAAAGCTACTAACACTAATACATGAGATTAGCAAGGTTACATAATATTAGGTCAAAATTCATTATAGTCACAATGAATAATTGGCATTTTAAGCAAATAATGTTATTTATGATAGAAAATATGGCATAATTAGATATAAATTTAACAAAATATGTACAAGATATTAATCCTGAAAATTATGAAACATTGTTGAGAGAAATTCAAGAATTCCTAAGTAAATTTTGAAAGCTCAATATTAAGATGCTAAGTCTCTCTGACTTGATCTATAGACTCAATGTAATTCCAATCAAAATCTCCATAGGATTTTTTGACAGAAGTTTGCAAGTTGATTCTAACATTTGTATTAACATGTAAACGTATTACATAGACTTTATCGTTTGGAAAACAACGATTAAATGTTTATTATGTTCCAGGTATCGCTTCATGTACTGTGAATGTATTAAGAAATTGAATTGTCACAGTCTTCTGTGGAGTTAACACAGTGTCACCCCCATTTTATGGATACGCAGACATTTTTGGTTTGGGGAATTTGTCATTGAACTCAAGTACAGGAATCTAGAGTTTAGCTATTTAATTAATTACCTGGAATAATGATTTTCTCTATCGATTAGCATATTGCTGCACACAACCACAAAATATTGGTGGTAACTAATAATAAGCATTTTGTTTCCACATGTCTCTGGCACAGAGACTCAACTGGGCAGTTCCAACTGCAGTTTGAGTGTATGTGTGGTCCACATGTCTCTCATCTTCCTTGAATTATTGGCTTGGTCATGGCCTGTTTTTCACATGGCAATAACAGAAGCAAGAAAGAGACTTCCCATTAGAATTAAGGCCCCCATAAATCTTTCTTTTTCTACCTTTAATTGTTCAAGTGAAGGGGAAGCAAACAAAACTGCAGGTCTCTTGTGCAGGGCAGGGGCCCCTCACACTAGGGGAAGAGACAGCAAGGACTAGGAATCTTTCCCATAGGCAAGATGGTCTCCATTTGCAAGACTACTTCCTTAGGTAAGGTCCTTATAGTTTTTGTCTGGTTTACCCTGCCTCCATTTTACCTCTTTCCAATCAATTCTCTACAAAAGAATCATATTTTAAAAACTTGAACACTTGTCTAGTCTCTTTCAAAGCTTTCCCCCATGGGTAGGGGAGTATAATCTAAGCTCCCAATTTTGAATTCAAGGCCCCTAGTGCTGTGCTGGGTGCAGATTGAAGCAAGCTAGGTACCTTGGGTGCAAAATATAAGGAGGCGCTCTTCTTAAGATTGTACAAATGCAGGTTTGGCACTTGAGAATGAATGTTATCTTATATTTTACTCCCTAGGTGGTTTGCTTGCCCCACCCTTGTTACTGTGCCTTTCCTTGATCCTTGCTACTCTGTCTGGTCTCATCTGTCATCACATGCACTCTCAAGTCCTCTTTTCTAACAGGGTGGGCTGCTTGTGGACCCCCAAACTCACAGTATTTTTACCACTGTTATGATAACATCTCTCAACACAGCAGATTCTTTCTGAAACTTCAAAGAGTAGTCACAGAAGGGCAGACACCCAGATACTATTGGTCTCATGACGAGCCCCAAATATTAAGAAAGCAGTAAATGTGAATTATTTTCATTTTTGTGGCAAACTACATATAATATTTACCATTTTATGTGTATAATTCAATGATATTAAATACATTCATACTGTTGTGCAATCATCACCACCACCTGTGAATACTAACACACGCATGCAATTAACACACATGCAATTAACAAGCAAACTATGGGAGTTGGCATGCCTTGCATCCCAAGAGGAAGCCATGTTTCCCATTCTAGCTGAAGAGGTTCCCATTTATCAGCAACAGTTCAGCCAATGAGAAAATGCCATAAACCAATACATGAGAAGCCGCCACATATTAAACTCCCAGTTTCCTCCAATGAACACATTGGTTACAAGAACCCCTCTAAAGTTGGTGCCAACTTTTGTTTATGAGGGTATTAGTGTCTCACCATGAGACTGCACTTTTGAATTATTGTTTGTTGTCATTAAAGAATAAGCCCATTTTGTTGGTGAAACATTTGGTTGTTTTTTGTTTAAGGTGAACACACCCATCTCCAGAACTCTTCATCTTGCAACACTGAAACTATACACCCACTAAACAATAATGCCCATTCTCCCTAACTCCAGTCCCTGACAACCACCATTCTACTTTCTGTCATTATGATTTTGACTACTTTAAGTACTTAATATAAGTGGAACCATACGATATTTGTCTTTTTTGTGATTGGCTTATTCCACTTAGCATAATGTTCTCAAGATTTATCCATGTTATAGCATATTTCAGGTTGAATAATATTGTATGGATATACAAAATTTTCTTTGCCCATTCATTTGTCCATGGACACTTGGGTTGCTTCCATTTTTTAGTTATTGTGACTAATGTTATGAACATGGGTATATAAATATTACTTTAATATCCTGCTTTCAATTCTTTTAAGTACATATTCAGAAATAGAATTGTTGGACGATTCTAGCAAAGGTGATGTCTTAAGGCTAATTGAAAATCATTTGTTTTGACAAAAGCTCATACATACATGTAAAATAAAGGATTGAAATTCATCTTTTATTAACTCATTGCCATAACAACATCGTATCTCATAGCATATGGTTGCCATGGTGTAATTTAATTAAAAATACTTCAGCAAAGATAGTATAATATATATTTGTGCATGTTAATTTTTAATCTGTTCCCTAGTGGCAGTTAGTTAACAATAAAAGTCCTCTAATTGAGCATATTCTAGGTATTACTCCCCTCTTGAAAGACTCTAATTAGAAATCAACATACCCAAAGCAACTTCTGTAACCTTCAAATACTTCATCTCAGATCAATATCACAGGCTTTGTTAATTAGCCCAATGGATGTTAGAAATAATTTCTCACTCATGAAATGAGTGGTATTCAAGGAATGTGTATTAGTTAGAACTATTGTTTATTAAGTCCTAACCTTGTATGATAAGAGTCTAAGAATCCAATGAAGCCAATAGCACACAGCCTTTTAGA